>JADNRY010000831.1:0-24690 GCA_015501585.1 Rhodocollybia butyracea
TTTAGGCCTAATAGCAGCCTTCCTGAAGTTGAAGGAGGCTGATGGTGTCTGCTTCTCACTGAGGTTGGGATCTCCCACCTCAGCGCATACTCTGGCTGTTCCCTCATGGGACCCCACTGGATGGCGGAGCCACATAATATACTACTACTACTACTCACATGTGCTCTTGCACTGCCAATGTCTGTATATACTTCGATTCATACACTTGAGAAATGCCATGTGCCATGGCGCCCACCTTGCTTGGACAACGAAAACAAACAGGCATTTTGTATTAGAGTAAATAGCACAGAGATAATTTATAAAGGAAGAGAAAAAATCCAATGATAACTTCAATGAAATAGCAAGTGAAACTGTTCAGCACAGTGAGTATCTTGATAGCATTAGTAATGCAGTGATAGGAAAAGTATAAATCAAAAAGACTAAGGCCTACTAAGAGGACCCCTGATAATGGGCGTAGAACCTAAATTTTTGACCGTCCAGATATGGGCTTTTTGACCGAAACATTTTTGCTTAAAATTGCCAAAAATTGACCAAAATTTGAATTCAGGTTCGTCCTAGCCTCAATTTTTGACTGAATTTTAACATGTGGGTTAATTTAGGCATGTAAAGCTTTGTATAACCTGCTAAAGTGATTTTTCAAGCTATCTAGTCACTGTTAAAGATGGACACGAGTCCTGGTTCCGGTAACCGGCGACCGGAACCACAGGTAACCAGGACCATAATATGCCAACCGGCAACTGGCATAATACCTGTGAGAACAGGTACCTGGACCGGCCGGTATTTTAACAGGTATACCTGCAGGTACCTGCCACCGGCACAGGTCACAGGTACCTGTAGCAAACAGGCATGACAGAGCAGCAGTAGTATAGATAATCTCAATACATAAGACAAAAAAATGAATACTATAGATATTATGTTTGAAACCACTCCAGATCATCAGAATAACTCTCTTCTTCTTGCAGAAGAGTTTTCCCTTTTTGCCTACTTTTTAAATCACAAAAATAGTCTAAGACAAGGTCTTCAGGTACTAGGCCAGCATGAAACCACGAACGAAGCACCATGAGACAACATAGGGCAGAAAAGGAAAGGTTATGGTGCCGTTTGGTTACCTGAGCACCACCATGTGAGAAGAGGCATTTAACATCTGTTGAAGTAGCTAAAAAATAATTGACCAGCAAAGCTATCAAGCAAAGATAAAAAATACCTGGGGCACTGAGATAATCCAACCCCATACGTGCAAGGGCCCCGCGAGGAGTGATTTTGGCACCTGGGGAATCAAGGCGGGAAACCCAAAACTTTATTGGATCAGTGTCAGCATTGTTGGGACTGGCAAGATAAGACTCCAAAACATCTTCGGCATTAGTTTGGCCAAACTTGTCAAGTTCACGAAAAAGGTCTTCCATTTCCTAACAAACAATGAATCACACACGAGAACTCATTAAAACACCAGACAACTTACTGAATCTTGAACTGTAGATGACACAGATGAACAAAGATAGGAAGGGTCAATAGTGGGTTCATAGATATTCTTCCATTCATCCTGAAGAACCAATTTTGCAGTTTCAATCCACTCAGGCTCCCATTGCTGTGAGTGAAAATAAGTAAGTTTGTACTTCAGATGCAGGACTATGATATAAAGATCAATGAACGAGATTAAGATAATAAAAAAGTCTTACGCATACACATGCGATACATTTTTGAGTCATCAGTCTTCAAATAGTACTTGTTGAGAATTGCATGGGCTTTAGCAGCGGAGGCACAAATAATAGGAGGTAAACCAAACTGGGCAAGAAGTTTTTTCAGGTGTTCATCAAAAAGATCAATGAGAGGAATGCAGTCTGCGACAAGGGGGCAGGCAGAATAAGACATTCGTGTAGTAACATGTTGAAATTTCTAGGGAAAGTGTTAAGAAGAGTTAAAATCAAAGACCAAAACACAACAGTTACCTTGAGCATGGGCTTTAAGAGCTCAAGCAACTTCCACTCTTGTGGAGACAGTTTGAGTGGTCCAATACACCCTGTCCCCTTCTTATGCTTCTCTTTACTCAGGAGACAATCATGTGCTGGTCTCAACTGCGAGGCGCGTTCAATAACTTGATACATGGAATTCCAGCATGTATCCACAGGACAAATCATTTTCTGTGGTTTGATCTTTGTATCATTGCATGCCTGAATAAGTCCTTGTTGAAGGGGATCACTGTTTTGAATCTTGATACCAAGCTTGCGAAGCTGTCCCCAAGGAGGATCAATATGAGGGATTCAGAATTTTAAAAAAATACACAGACCTTGCGAAGAGTTGTGCGCCCTTTAACCAAATCATCTTCTGTTAAGGCTAATACTTCACTAAGATTGGCACTAAGTTCCTCAATAACCTCCCAGTCCCCAGCTTCATGTTCATCAGTCTCATTATCCAGCACTTCATCGTCTTCAGGTAGCTCCTCCTCTGTATCGCTCACCGAATTTTCTTCAGATACCAACTCCATGAGAGTGCCAGCATAGTTGGCCTTCCTCGCCTTCTTTGAGGAATCAAAGAGTGACAGGAATGCTTTAACACACAGGTTAAGAATGTGCCCAAAGCACTGAATCTGATACTCAGTCCCAACAGTAGCATCAGCGGGAAGGTGCTCAGGAAGTCTCTTGAGTAGAGAGTCGTTATTGGAGGCATTATCTATGGCCATGGCCAAGATATAGCGAACAGGGCCAGAAGACTTCAGTGAATCGGCGACTTTCTCTGCCAGGTAGTCTCCTGTATGTGCACAATTTAATCTTAAAAACATTGAATTAGCTTAGTACAAGAAATCCTCAAAAAGGCATACCGATAGCAGTCAAGCACAATGCTCTTGATCTCATCGCCCTTTAAATAAGTAACACAAACACCAAGAATAGACATAACACTCGGAGAGGACCACCCGTCAAGTTGTAAGTGTTTGCATCCAACGACTGAAGCCAACTCCTGCAGAACATGTTTCTGAGTGATTGTAAGGATCTAGGCAGAATTAGAGATGTCCATGAGTCCAAGTCTTCACAAGTACTTGCAGGTAAGATCCATGGGAAAACCCGCAAGTATGTGACTCGCAGATCCCAGGATCCGTTTCCCACGGGTCAGGCGCGGGTCACAAGTCAGACATTTGCAATTTTCGGTTGACTTGCAAGTACTTACTTGTGTGACTTGTGCAAGCAATATGAACTCATATATTTGTTGTTGGTGATCAAAACTTACAGTAATTAATAGTATCATATTTATTATAGTACTTATCAAGTACTGCCACACATGTTTGAGGTTGTAGACAGCTCACAGCGACTGAGCGCTTATTTTAGCGCCCAATCGCCGTAGGCTGTCTACAATCCAAAGCCTAACTGTCAGTACATTTTTACTTCATACCATAGTATGAAATTAGTGTAACAAGTAAAGTACAGGTTTTTAATAGCATTATACACTGTACAATCACTGTATGCAAGTAAATAATGGTAAATACTTGTGGATATAGCTGTAACTACTTGATTAGTGTGTGGATCCACAAGTACTTGTGAGACCCGCAAGTAATACTTGCGAGTCAGTGACCCGTTTCCCACGAGTCAGCCGCGGGTCACGAGTCAGGCCTTTTAGGCCACAAGTACTTGTGCTCCGGATTCAAGTATACTTGGATCTGGACTCGTGGACATCTCTAGCATCTAGTTCTTCCGTGTATTGCTTTTCGGCTTGTGCAGAAATTGACAGACCCATTGGACCAGCCACAGATGACTCATTCTTGGCCTTCTTCTCTGGTACCTCTGGACTCGGCAAACAGTCACGTTTCTTCTTTCCCTCCAACTTTGCTGAGGACTTTGATATAGTAGAGTTTGCACCAGCGCGTTGCATAAAACTACCCCAAGCCAAGTTTAGCTTTCCACTGGATTTGGATGATGAAGCTACCCCCACCACTGGTGTTTTGACTTTTTCTACTTCAATGTCTGCTTCTTTGGGTGCTACATCATTGCTGTCCAGTCCTATATCACCACTAGCCTCAACTTTGGCCATGACCATCATCATATTGAATAAATCTTCACTTGTAAGCTGCTCAATATTGGAATGGGGATGGATCAGGTTGTTAAGGTCAGGTCAAACTTGATTTTGAGCACTCAGGTTGTTGTCCATGATATCATTGTCTTTCAGAGAAGAAGTGAAAGGCTAAAGAGTATGTGAGTATCACCCTGTAACATCTTATTATTTGAGCGCACTGTTAGATCTACAAACCACTGAACATGGTCAAGCATTCTTGTGTCCATGGACCACAGTTTGTGTAACGCCTACGGCACGTTCATTGCCGTTAGCGCCGATATTACATAATTAGTCTACTCTTATCCTCGTACCACATACTCGTTTCGGTCTATTTCTCTAATAGAACGAGATCTTGCTCATGGTCTGAGGCATTAAGAGTCAGGGCTCTTACACTTTTTTGAGCAACCTTGTCCTGAATAGGACTATTACAGCAATATGACCACACAACAGCACAACTCAAGCCATGACTCTGTCATGGCTCTGGCTTACTCTTTTCTTTCTCAAATCCTTTCCATGTTCCCTCATGATCCTCTCTCACACATCTCTGGGATCCTGGACTTCTCCTCCCAGGGAATTCAACAGCTGCTAGTCAACTTTAAGCAGCTCTGGGAACAACATGGTCTTTCAGTGGCTGGTAGGGATTTGGCAGAGGCAGTGGTGCAGGATTCAACATTAAGATGTTGCTGGGCAGTGAAAAAAGAAGGTTTCCAGGCAGAGGTCTGTTTTCAGATGATAGAGTCTATTAAGAGACTGGGAGAAGAGTTTGGGATGGAACTGTCCAAATCTCAAACACCACCTCCTGCTCCAAGTTCTCCATCACCTTTGACTGCTCCTACTGCCTCATCACCGACTCCCACGCTCGCTTCGAACGCATTGAACGCATTGAAATCATCTCCACATGCTCTGACATTGGTTTCACCCTCCAAACCCACTTCCCCTTCATTTCGACTCCAACCAACCTCAGAGTTTGCACGGGAGGTGGCTGAACTGCGGAAAGCAGGCCAGAAACTTGAAGTATTCATGGATGAACATGTCATGGGGCTCGAACACACAGCTGGCACACCGCCAGCTCGTGTTCATCTCTCAAACACTCCAACCGAGTGTACACCTGTGCCTTATATTGCCCCTGTGACTGCTGTTCCACCAACAGGCCTTCGTAAACGTGTCAAACACAATGTGTATGGTGCGTTTGGTTCGCTCTTGCTTCGTTCAAGTCGTTGCCCATCCCAATCTGGTACACTCATGCCATCACCCTCACCCACTGAAACTCCCCATCACCATATTTGTGCTCCCAATCAATGCTCCCATTCATGGCGCTGGAGATCTACTGTCTCCAATGTGCCACCACCATCTCAATCTGGACTTAGTGTCAGCATCCAGAGAATCCGGCAATTTTCACAGGACACTTTCTCTTCTTCTGCACTTATGGAAATTGCCAGCATACTACATCGTACGTTACCTATTAGATGACTGTATGTTTCTCTTTGTTATGTTTTCCCTTTTCCATTTTTCTCTTTTGTTTTTTTTTGGGTAAGATGGACCTGTGGGGTCAATCTAGGGGCATGTGTAACGCCTACGGCACGTTCATTGCCATTAGCGCCGATATTACATAATTAGTCTACTCTTATCCTCGTACCACATACTCGTTTCGGTCTATTTCTCTAATAGAACGAGATCTTGCTCATGGTCTGAGGCATTAAGAGTCAGGGCTCTTACAGTTTGTCTCCCCAAATGCCATGAGCAATCATGTTTGCTGTTGCAGGAATACAAGATATTCCATTGTGTTGTACCCCATGTGCTACTGTCTTCTTCCCAACCCACTCAAAGTTCTTTCTGAATTGCAGTTTCACCCAGCATTGGATGGAATCAGCTATTGCTTTTGGTGGGGAAAAGCCCATTAATGTGTCACCTATTGACTTTGTGATTAGTTCAGAATTATCATAGGTTTGACATTCAACTTGTACCATAGCCAATCATCTTCAATGAGAAGTCAACGTTGATCACTACTTCATGCTGCTCTCTCAAGACAGGGATCCAAACCTGAATCTCTGGATTCCGTTCCACACCCTCTCCAATATCCTGCAAACAGCGCACTTTCTAAGGATGGACACAAGTCCGGCTCTTTATGGGTGACCTGCGGGTTTAACCCATGAGAATACCCGCCTGACCCGGATCCGGCAGATCCAGGTACCCATTCCCACAGGTGCGGGTCAGGTCACAGGTCACCCCTTAGGGATTTCTGGACCTTCTAATGTACTGTATATGTACATTATAAGGGTAAATATTGCCAGGTACCTGCAGGTTGACCTGTATGACCCAGATCCGCCGGATCCACGTACCTGTTTCCCATGGGTCCGGGTCAGGTCACAGGTTGCCTTTTTTTGGCCCAGGTACCTGTGTGGCGGGTCTGGACTTGTGTCCATCCTTAGCGCTTTCATCTTCCCTTGGTTCTTGTTGCATCAGGAAAAGCTGTTTTTGCCTAGGTGACCCCAGAGTGGCCTAAAGCAAACTAGGTGACCTATGAATCCTATGGCATCCTAGGAATTTGGGCTCATCCCTTGCCAGTCAAGGCTCTTGAGGATTCCCTAGGGTATCCTAGGCAAACCCAGGGCAAGCCTAGGCTTGCCCAGGTTTGCCCAGGTGTTCCCCAGGTGTTCCCCAGGAGCACCTGGGCAAACCTGGGCAAACCTAGGCCTGCCTAGGGAATCCTCAAGAGCCTTGACTGGCAAGGGACAAGCCCAAATTCCTAGGATGCCATAGGATTCATAGGTCACCTAGTTTGCTTTAGGCCACTCTGGGTCACCTAGGCAAAAACGGCTTTTCCTGATGTGGATACTGCCAATTCTGCCCATTGCCTCTGCTGTCATGATGAAGTTCAAAAACTCACTACTGCAAATGTAGTGCTGTTCAGATGCTCTTGTATCTTGCTGAAGACAATCCTGCAAATGCGCAATCATGCCCTGGGTGATATTCTTCCCCAACATGACTTTATGAAGCAGAGGGCTGAATTCATGAACTGGGATTGCTACTCCTCCATGGTCAAAAGTTTCATTCCATTTTATGTTGCGGAATATTGAATCCACTGTAGGAAATTTTGCCTTGATTGTGTCCTCTTCTCCAATGAGAACACCAGCGGCCTTGTGAGCTTTTTTCAAGCCGGTCTGCACCTCTACAAAGTTTGCCATATCCCGCCATACTGTCAAGGTCCAGAGTGGAAGATGGTCCTTTCCTGCATTGACTTGAGGATCACATAACGACTGAGTTCCGTCCAGCCACAATTGGCCAAAATCTTGAAACAGCCGCTCCAGCTCCAGGATAGTCGGGATGGCCCAAGCATTGAGGAGTTTCCATAGTTCACCATGCAACAATGGTGCTGGTGGGTCCTTACTGAACCAGCTTTTGGTAGAATATGATGAGAGGGCATTGTAAGGATCTAGGCAGATCCTTATTGCAATGGGATAATGTACTATCTTGAATAGAAGCGGTGGAATGTTTCCGACAGGATCATTCAATGATAGGGTACTCAATCTGGGAATAGCAATGACGTGAAACGTACAAGCGGAATCCAGAAGTGTGATAAAATGAACCATACGAGTAAGTCTAGGAACGGAATGAGTTTCCGACTCTAAGGGTAGGACCCGCTGGGCACAAGCGTTTTCTGACTTGATAGAGCACAATGAATTGGAATCGAAGAGAGTATATTGCAGAGTGAAGAAAACAATGTAGCAAAGAAACTGAGTAGAGGAAACTGATAAGTCGAGAAATGAGTCGGTAACTGGGGGGTTGTTTCAATATAGCAAATCTACTGTATCGGAAGTATTGAGTGAGTATTTAAATGTTCAGGAATAACAGGGTCATAAAGAATAATTAGACAAGTCGGTAAGATGAAAGGGAAGAAAATACAAGGAGAAGACTCGAAATGGAATAAGGCAAGTAGGCGGAAGAGAATAATGGAGTATATGTTGTGCGCGCGGTTGGAGGGCATATTAGGGAGCTATCACTATGACTGAGGAATTAATGGGTGGGTTGCGGTAAGGCGGTATAGGCCATTTGTCGGGATTGATGGCGGAAGCCACATTCATTGGAAATAGGCCTAGTGGAAGTAGAATTGAGTACGGGGCATGACAGGCATAAGAACTGTGTGGAAGCGGAAACTGCAGGAAATTTTTGATGGAGAGAGAGGATAATGGATAGAATTTCCGGAACACAGCTGGGACTTCTTCATACGTCTCCCGAGCTAGGATAACATACAATGGGGCTTTCAGGTAGTCTTTTCCCTTGCCAATCCACTTTTCGGGCTCAAAAATGATATCAAGTTCATCCATCTCATTGCCTGGGTGCAACATTACTGACAGCGAGCAAGAAAATAATATTTTTCTACCATTATGAACTTTTTTCCGTCGCTGTGATCTGCTGTGCACACACTATGCTACGTGCAATGCAGCACTGATGCAGCTAGTCTACATATAGCTTCTGAAACCTTCTGAAATTTGGTCCTTCCGTGATCCTAAATAGACCCAAATAGACTAAAATCTGGCCAAATTTGACTGAAAATTGGCTCTGGGTTTTGCCTCCGGCGGATGTTTTTGACCAAAACTACATCTGGCATAATGCCTAAATCATACCCATTTTTGACCGAAACAGAATCTAGGTTCTACCCCCATTATCAGGGGTCCTACTAATAAGAAGAGAGGAAGAATGCATTGAAGGAGTGATGGAATAAGCAACTTTGAAAGGAGCCCAAATATCGAATGAGGGGGTCTCAAGTTGGTCTCAAGTGATGTTTGTTTATTTAAGGCATTTCTTTTCAATGGAACTTGAAGAAGGATGGAGAGCAATGGTGCAATGCTTCCATGAAATTAGATGAGGAGCATACATACACTCAAGAATTCTATGCGGTTCGGAGGTTCTGTACATGATGGGGACATCAATAATATTGCAGTAAATGTTGCTTTAATGCCATTGCCTTTACCAACAGTTTGTCGAATAACCGTAAACTTCACCTTCAGCAAGGAAATTCTCAAGAGGGGAATAATACTCAGTTGGAGCACAGAGACCATAGACGGAAGTGTTGGCCATAGGACGGAGGGATATTGGGCCATGCCAGGTCTATTCAAGCTCATCCCGATTCCCTAGCTTGCAAGGCCTCGTCACAAACAGGCCAGTTTTGAATAGACAGTGCGACATCTAAAATGTGTATGTAGTAAGTATTAACGGCAATGTCTTTATTACGTATGTTGTTCCGTCGGAAGGTTTATTTGTACTTTATTTGCGATGTTAGTTCCGTCGGCTGAATTATGGAAATTGAAAGACCTTGTCAAGCAAGGTAATTAGACCACCATCCTGTATAACCCGTATAACGACTACTACCCGTGTATTCTTCTGTCGCCTGAAGCCTAGCTTCGCCTCTAGAATATAACATGGTTCTGTCAATGTGTGCATCCTTTCGTTAGTGTTCTGTCGGGACTGAACGACACCATTCAATTATACCTCTTCCGAAGACGTCGCGTCTGGTGCAGAGCAAAGGGGACCTAGGGAAATGGGCATTTATATACACCGTCTCCAGATATGTATAGAGGTTACAAAGGAAGATAGCACAAGCAGTTGATGCGATAATGATGGAAACTCCAACCCAGTACCTACTAGTACAACAGCATGATACATGTCGAACACTTTGTATCTACCTCTCAAGCAAGGTCAACCTGCTTCGGCCGAGAACAAACTCTTCAAAGCTAATTATTATAGTGAGATAGACCTAATCCGAGTCAGAAGCGACGCTCTTCTCACTCGACACCCCCTCGGTCAAAAACGCATTCAACAGCGAGGTTGCGCCTTTACGAGAAGCTTTTCGATCATTTTCATTGAATTTCATTCCTAGTCTCGCTGAATGGTGCGCGTCTTAGCTTCGAGAGTAGCTGCAAACCGATGCTTTCTCTCAGATCTCAGTTACAGTAGTGGTGGTAGTGGACCGTGGTAGTATAACCGATGTGGTCCCATTTAGGAACTGCCGGGCGTCTAGCTCATCCAATGATCCTACTTATCTTGCACTTGGGGCCACGACATCGCCGTAAAGCATACCTAGGTGGGAGTCTGATCACTCCCAGTATCATTTATATCAGTGAATGACGTCGCGACTAGAATGCTTCAATATAACATTGAACACAATGACGCCTCAAATCTTCGAGGCTTTTTCCCGTCCCACAATTCACAAAGCCCGCGATGCTCACTAGAAATATTGGCCTTTCTGCTGCTGCCTTACTACCTGCAGCTCTAATTTCTTTGGCATCCTTTTCCAGCAGGAATTCGTTCACAGAGAACTCTCAAACGAACTTCCAATTGTTCACGCCTCTGGAGGACTTGTCTAACGTGCAGGACTCGGAATTTTCTACTCTGGGGCATCCTTTCTTCCCGAAACATAGCGTTAGAATCAAGAAGAGTGATTTTTGCGACTCTACTGTAAAGTGGGTAATCATACTAATCATAGTATACAAAGCTGGACGTGTTTTCTGACTTGGCATTCAGTTCGTACACTGGATACATTGATATCGAAGCCAGACATCTCTTCTTCTACTTTTTCGAAAGTAGAAATGATCCCGACAAGGACGACGTGATTTTCTGGACGAACGGAGGTACAGAGGTCTTCTCTAGGTGGAAATTGGATTCCGATTAGATGACGGTGTTGAACGTTGAAATAGGACCGGGTTGTTCGTCTTCACTTGGACTCTTCATGGAACTTGGTCCGTGGCTAGCACTAACACAAATGATACCAGGATTATTCGTTAATATTTTAATACTTATGGTAGGCCCTTGCAGAGTTTTGAACGAGGACGGCCCAAAATTCCATCCAGAGTCGTGGAACACAAATGCCAATGTATTCTTTATCGACCAACCGATTGGCGTTGGGTTTTCATATGCAGAATACGGAGAGACCGTCGTAAGTGTTTAGTTGTCTTCCGCCATCCGATGGATAGTTGATTTTCATCAGGACACCACTGAAGAAGCCGCCAGAGATATCGCTGCATTCGTTGCCATTTTCTTCGAGAATTTTATAAAATTCAAGGGTCGAGGATTTCATATGGCTGGTGAATCTTACGCAGTGAGATTTCTGTGTCTTATACGTTCTTAGCTTCCCCCATTGACTTGTCGTTCCAGGGCCGCTACCTCCCTCTATTTGCTGCCGCCATCTATGACCAAAATCGTGCCCTTGTCGAGGCTGGGATGACCCCCATAAACCTCACCTCAGTCATGATCGGTGCGTCCATTCGTTCGTTCGCGTTCGCACTGTAGGACTCCTGTATTGAACCGAGGTTTTTTCAAAGGAAACGGAATGACGGATCTCGAAACCATGATGCCTTCATACTACGACATGACCTGTACTCCAGCATCTATCAGCCCCATTCTTGACATTAGTGCTTGCGTCGCCATGAAGAACATTGTGCGTATATACATCATATGATAAAATTTCCAGTGGTCCCATGATGATGCTCCCCATTCTCCCCAGATCCCTCGCTGCAAAAAGTGGTATCGCGAAGCCTGTGTCGACCTGTACGATAGCATCAATTGCCTTGCCGCGATAAGTTTTTGTTACCCATCACTTTCAGCGTCGTTTATGGCTTCTGGTACGTTATCGTGTCTAATGCCTTCATCCCTCGTCGTTCACTTCTCGTCGGAAAACTAGGTACAAATCCGTATGATATCAGTGTGCCTTGCAATGGGAGTGTCGAGACTACGTCGTGCTATCCAGTAACCTTGTAAGTGTTTATAAGTGTTTAAACGTTTACTTTTCGCCTCAATACATCAGTACATAATGGGTCTTGATATCTTACATTCATTTTTTAATTTTTTTTCTTCCTTCAGACATATCAACAACTTCCTCTCTCTCCCAGACGTCCGAAAGCAGCTCGGTGTTGACCTTCACCCGAGTATCCCGGCCAACTTTAGCTCCTGCAGCGATGATGTCGGTGAAATGTTTTCCGTAACGCAGGATATTGCGCATTCGAGCAAGGAGTATGTAGCGGCGTTGCTGGAGCGTGGTGTTCGAGTGTTGATTTATGGTAAGCTAACTCCACACACAAAACCACACATATCTCTACTCTACAAAGTATCAACTCAAAGCCTTTGCTCATGCACAGCTGGCTCATACGACTGGATATGCAACTGGGTTGGCAACGAACGGTGGTCCAAAGCCCTAGAATGGAGCGGCCACGATGAATTTGCGGCACAGGAGCTTCGTGAGTGGTATATCTCCGGTGCGAAGGCGGGTGTTACGCGCAGCGCTAAGGGAGGGTTGTTCACGTTTGCGACAGTCGATGGGGCTGGTCATATGGTATGTCATGATATACGGGAAGTTATGTATGTGTCGTTTTGCGGTGCCGCTGACGAGTTGTGGTCCATATTCGTTCTAGGTACCGTACGATAAACCTATGCAGTCCTTGGTTCTTGTACAACGGTGGCTGGCAGGAGAGGAAATTGGATAAGAGTAAAAGTGGATTTATGTATATATTAGGGATGTATGTTAAATCGATAAGTGGTGCCTGTGTATGTTCTGAGCCACTGTGTGATAATACTTGAAAACCTGAGTCCGTTTCACCAATTCGGGGTGCTGCTTACTAGCTAGATACAGCCTCTTCATGGTTTTGTTATGAGAGGCGTAGCGGCGAGTCAAAATAACCCATGAGACTGATAGTAACTTAGTAGGCTAAAGCATCCAAGAAAAGTGTTAGAATACAGCGCGCGCTTATTTATTCCTAAACAGGAGACCAGCGCTTATGCACACCTGCTTTTTTTCCTGGCCATGTTCAGACACGTCCAGCGAATATGCTCTGAACTACCTTCACTACGCTCTTACTCTACTCGCTCTAATCGTCGTACTCCTCGTGGAGCCCTTGTCGCTCGTACAGCCTCGGCTCCGCTTGCTGTCCGCGAGCGCCGCGAAAAGAGATTGGGACCCATTGGCCCAGGGGAAACAGACGCTACAGAGGATGGCCTAACACCTACGGACATGGCTAGATACCAGAGACACAGAGATCTGGGAACTCTGCCCACGATGGTCACGCGCCGCGGCGGAGACGGCAAAGAAAAAGTGGTGTACGTTTCGCCAACGGAGTGGGTCAAGCGTCGTAACGCTAGGAGATCACGTATCCGTGGGTTCAGAACCGTCAAGCGGCCTGTCCCTGGTATTGTTCAGACCAAGGACAAACGCGTAAAAACGAGGGAAGAACTCGAGGTTGTCGGTCAGCCTATCTATCTGCCCAACATCATTTTCCGTCTGGTCAGAAATCACACGCCCGCAGGCCAGGATTATAATCCGTACGAAGCTACATTCCGTGTTCCTCCTTCTATCACAAAAACCGATATTCGTTCATATCTTTCCGCTGTCTATGGTGTACAGACCACGTACATCCGTACAGACTTGTACTATGGGTCTCGGCCCAAGGGATTGCGCAAAAAGAGGACGAGCACATACAAGAGAGCAGTCGTTGGTCTGGTTGATCCATTTTACTACCCTCATCGACTGGAAGACATGCCTGAGGATGAACGAAGGCGGCGCACAGCTTTCATTGAGGAGCAATTCTCTATTACCGCAATGCAAAATGTTCGGAAATCCACCCGAAAGGCCCAGATAATGCAAGTCTTGCGAGGGCGGCCCTCGAATTCGTCGAATTTAACTGGAGCGACTGGACGAGGAAAGATTCTGGCTGAAGTTGCAAAGAGAAGGCAAGTCAAAGAAGGAATTATTGCTGGAACGGTTAGAGATTGGCAGCAGACGAGGAAAGAAGGTAAAACCGTCTCAGTAGCGCCGCCCGCAAGTCGAAAAGGGAAGGGGAAGCAAGCATCTGTAAAGACATAGAGAGTCGACGGAAGAGTATCCTTCCAGTGTGTAATAAGACGGTTTCACCTATATACATCGAAGTTCTTAAGATACAGTTCGTACTCGATAATAATATCCCTCAATACGATGGTGCACCCGGACCAACTAGCACCATATCATCCATGACTGTGCCATCAGGTGCTGCATCAGTACCCTCCGTACGCTTCCAAGTACGAATCTTTTCGCCGTATTCAGAAATCTCAAACACTCGGAATCGACGGTCAAATCCAATTTTGCCATAGCCAGAATACGATCTGCATAAGATATCAGCAATAGCAATAGGATGTATCGTGAGCAACACGTACCCTCCACCACCAAAGCACATCCACACTCCTTTGATACGTCGGCAGTTTTCCGTGACTTATAAAAACGTCGTTAGCTCAAGATTGAGTTATACTATGGCCCAAACTCACTGTGACAGTGGCCGTTAGCGACGACCTTCACTTCTTGTCTTGGTCCCTGTCCGGCCCCTTGAGCTTGTGAATTGACGTGGTCGCTTTCTGTCGTAGCCAACAGCGCTTTCTCAAAGAACCCGTCGTTTCCTTGTGCGTTCCCGTTGGGCTCCAGTCCACTTAAACCTTTATCTAGAGGCCAGTTGGTGTCCGGGTTCTTATCAGGAGCATTATACGCCTCTGGAAGCGGCATGTGGAAAAATGCTAGTGCATTCGGACGTGCAAGTCTACGAGTTTGCGGCGTTAACTGATCTGTTTGCCGACTCCAATGTATCGATGATATGTCCTTGGCTCCGTCTGGAGTAAACGGTCTCTCTATCATTTGTATTTTGGCTGATGAAACAAACAGTTAAATCGAACGCGTTTCGGATGACCTTTATGGAAAGAGAAAAACGCACAGCTTTCCCTCAAGAACCAATCAATCTGATCTTGTCTTATCCAGTCATATGCCGTTGGTGTGAACATTCCCCAAAAGTTGTAAAAACCTTTGGAATAGTCGCCGGAATCCAGGAAGTATAGGGTGAGTAAGTGAGTCATGGAGCTGTCAAAGTATGGTGAATAGCCTGAAAGATCGTCAGGAAAACAACTTGAGCTTACGGATCTGCACTCCGTACTGCAAGTACATAGTTTCCTACCCCGTGCACATCCTTCGGTCCTCTTTGAGACAAACTGTATGGCATGGCCTCGAGTAGTGTCATCTAGTCCAAGATATAAAACATTCCGCGATAGACTAAAAAGATTCGATGGCTCACTTGGTCTTCTCTGCCCAGCCCATCCTCCGAGTCATGATTGCCAAAGATCGCTGCCCAAGGTATACCACGTCCCCACACTTCCTTCGCAAACTTGGCTAAGACTGACTTGGGATCCCATGAAGTTTCCTGTCCATTAAGTTGATCACCGGTAAAGACCACTAGATCTGGCTTCTCTACGTCAAGCATGTGAGCTAGCAATGTCGAGGATAGGTTATCCGAGCCTGGTCCATCAGGAGCGTCGCAGTTTGTGTACAAAGCTGAATTGGGACGAATGTCTCTGCATCTGCCGACAGAGACCGAATAATGTAGATCCGCGATTTGAAGAATCTTGAATTTTCCATCTCTAGAGAAATGTAGCGGTGGAGCTTTCGGTACTGGTTTGACACCTTTCCGGATCGTGATATACGTGCTCACGGTTCTTCCTTCAACTTTGGGCGTTGTAGCAGACTGAAGTCTTTCAAAGCCCCACCATGGCACGTCGTCTCCATAAAGGACGTCAATCTCTGTTATTAGCTGGTTCTTTTCTTCTGTTGACATGTCGCCTGCAGTTTTGCCAACGTGATACCAGAGGAATAGAGGTGGAGCATGGTAGATGCCTGTACGGACAGATTTGTCGACTTTCGTCCAGCCTTCAGGAGGAACAGGTGTTTCATCGGGAGAAAATAGGCGGATTGAGTCAATGAGATTGATGTCAAGCCGACGTGTACGACGATAAAAGATGCTCTGTAGATTCGTGAGCATCCACAACAAGCCGAGATTAACCGGTGCGTACAAGATATCCACTCAGATATCCCGATTCAAGGTTCAGATTCCTTTCTACACGAACCCACGGACCGCGAATAGCATCTTTTTCCGGTGTGGTCGACGGTGCACACAGGTCTCCAGCAAGCTGAGGGTCCATGTAGCAATGTACTATAGATATTTCCGATACTGTATTCAATAATGTAAGCGTGCAAAGGCAGCAACGAGCTCGATCGCTCACATCCAGTATCATGAGGTGCGGTCGGTAGCCATACATCCAGTGGTAAGCTTGTTGTATTCACTGTGTCCTGTCCTGTACCTGGTAAACCACTGACATTCCACCAGTCAACGCCTTCGGGCAAGTCTACGTGTGGCTCCGCTGCCTGACTACTCGTATTTGAAGAAACCGTGGCCAAATCATCGCTGTTCATGGATATTGAGTCCCAACTCTGCCAGCCCAGTCTTTGCTTGATTCCCGGCCCAGGTGTAGGTTGATATAAGATGAAAATGAATGTAAGAAGACATGAAAAGCCAATAAAGGCCGTTATCGGGGCACACATCGACCTCAGGGAGCGGAAAAAGCGGTACATGAACGCCATGATGGCCGCAATTCAAGGGTAATAAAAGATATGATGATGAAACAAAGGAAAGAATGAAAGATATAGCTTGGTGATTGGTGACACGTGTTTGGTTTCTAAGCGCTCAATATTTCCAGCTTTGACCGAAAGGTACAGGAAGTAGCATAATAAATGTCCGTGTCCTGTAACTACTTAGTAAGTCCAAAAATCATCATCATATAAATAGACTAGCTAGTATAGTCCACTAAGGAGTTCCTAGAACCAATCTAAACGTTAGATCCACTAGGTTCCCCAGGTATATAAGATGGAGGTCCTTCATCCGGCGCTATAGGTTCTAGATAGCCTTCCATGGCCCATCTCGCTTCCACATCGTCAATAAATTTACGAAATTCTCTACTCGCACGAGAAGGGTCCGAATCAGCCCAAAGAGACTGCAAAGACAACAACGTATTTGTTCTACTACGTGTTTTCGAAGCCGAACTCTTCCGCCTGAAGTGTGAGGAATCTGCGTCGGCCTCTAAAGGCAGGGATATATCCCTCGTGCCAAGGTCGTGATTTTCGTCCAAGGCGCCCTGAGGTTGGTCTGTTTGAAGGCGTTGGGCATGGGTCAAAGCATCGTATGCATTGAGCGTGACATTGACCATTGAACCTGTGGCATTTATCCGAGCTGTCGATTGTGAGGTACTTACTCCCTGCGTCCTATCGTGAGAATCATTCCACCAGGCTTCTGGAATGGAATCGGCATGATCTTCCATTCGGGATCCGTGTTGGAATCCGACTCCAGGGACATCCTGTAGCACCTTTGCATCGCCCGAGTTTGAGGGCAAATCCTGGTATTGTGTCCCCCCGGGTCTGATCAAAGAACGGATTCTTCGGAGAGATCTCGAGGACCATGGACTACCTACGTTTATTTCTCTCGCTGCTGCACTTTGACTATCCCGTAAACCGCGCGAACTAGAACGACCGAGCGCCTGATACGAAAAAGGCATTCGACCCCAAAGATAATTTTCGTAGCCCTCCATTCCGACGATGACGGCGTCTACGGAGCACTATAAATACGGCAGTACCGACACTCCCCGCAACGGCCAGAAAAGCACCAATGGAAGTACCCATGATGACGGCGGTATGCTTAGCTAAGGTTGTTTGTGAATCCTGAGTACCAGTAGGGATAGGGTTTTCGGATGATGAGGAAGTGGCAGTATTCGATGTTGATGCTGGAGTGGCGGACTTCGCGTGACTTGATGATCCAATGGCAGGAGGAATGCCACTGCCAGTGCTTAATGTCAACTGCGATGAATCCTCAGATGTAGCTGTCACGACATCCGAGCTTTGTGGGTTCGTTGAACTGCCTACCCCCGCTATTTGATGTTTGTTCGAGATGGAATTCGAAGATGTGCTGGTTATAGCTGGAGAGTGCAGATTCAGTATATGGTCAGAGGCAGTGGTCAAAGTTTTACGAAACTAGTAGTATTCGGGGTAGAAATTCCAGAAGATGGGATTTCTTTGTCGAAACGGATGGTGGCAGGAATGTGCTGGTTATACTGGTAGCTGGAGAGTGTAGAGTCAGTATACTGTCAGAGGCAGTGGTTGAAGCTTTTACGAAACTAGTAGTGCTCAGAGTAGAATTTTTAGAAGTTGTGGGTTTCTCCGTTGAAGAGACGGACGGAAGCGGGGATGTGCTGGTTGTATCATTAGCTGGGTAGTGCGGTGTTAGTGTATTGTCAAAGACAGTGGTCAAAGTTTTACGAAACTAGTAATGCTGGTTGTAGAATTCCCAGAAGATGTGGGTTTCTCTGTTGCAGCGGTGGATGAATGTGAGGAGGTTATAGCTGGAGAGGGCGGAGTCAGTATACTAGTCAGAGGCAATGGTCACAGTCTTCACGAAACTGGCAGTGGTCTTCGCCGGAATCACAGGGTCGGCCTATTTTCCTCAGTTAAACTTGCAGCATTGATATGACAAAGTATGAACTCACGACGGTGTAACAGAGCTCGAGTTTGCAATAACATGAATGAATCCCAATGTTATTATCAAGGATCTTGGCAGGATATGAAGTTTGATTAACACAGAGAAAATAATTCGACCCACCCATTGTGGGCCACGGCTTGAATGGTAATTTCACTATAAGGAGGTCTATGAGCATAGAATGAATGATGCTAGTGCGTAAATTGGATACCCATGATCATTGAACGGCAAGGGAATCGTACCCTTTTCACTCAACGGCACAATTGGTAGGATCACCAACGGAAAGTCTGGCACAGCTGTGTCTTTTATAATGATTTGAAAAATCAGAGGGTCCCCTGGTTCACGGGCCCATGAAAGTGTAGACAGTAAGGGGACAGTGGCCGTTGAGTGAATCGAGATGTTGAAGGCATTCGTCAGGCAGAACAGAGAAGCATGAAATATTAATCTATTTCGAGTCAGAGTAGGACCGAAGGACTGAGAGTGACCACGTACAGAGGCCAAAAAAAGAGCGTCATTAGTAGGAAAGGAAACTATAAGGAGGAGAGAACTTTGAGCTTGTTGTCAGACGCATCTTGGATATGTAGTCCCATGCATCGAACTTGAATTCCAACTGCCACAGATATGATCTCTGTTGAACCGAAGGAACCATTGGTTGAAAATTGTTGATCATGCACTGCAAATTGCTGGAGCTCCGATGGCTTGATTCCAAGATGCATGCCGCCGGGCTGTTTCCAAGTCTGATAAGTAGGTAGACTACCTGCGCGACGAGCAGATATCTTGGTGAATCGTTACGCAAGTTGATCGTTGGCATTGAAAACTTGGTTGAAGGAAAGCATCAAAACGGAACTTGAGCGAACTAAGTACTTGAGTTTGATCATGAGTTGCAACGATGAGATCAAAATACGGGCGCTAATGCACTGGAATCCAGAAGGATAACCCAGTATTTCAAATCGGCTATGGAACAAGCAACACCTTTTATTGCGAAATACTCTGCCATTTCTCCTTCCTCTTGCCCTCCATTTTCTGTTAAACCTCCTGCCAGCATCAACTTTTCATCGTTGGTTCAATCCTCAATGCAGTTTGATCAAACCAACAAGCAAAGCGCTTTATTCGACCCTGAAACTGGAGCTCATCTACACCGTCATCCTGACCTCTGGTTCGACGATGGCAGCGTCGTTTGTCGAGCGGAAAACACGCTTTTTCGTGTCCATATCTCTCAGCTTTCTCGTCATTCTCTGTGTTTTCGAGATATGTTCTCGATAGGAAACCACTATGATTCTGTTCTGGGCTCCTCTATTCACTCCAAGGATGGAGTCAATGATTTCGAGAGCTGTCCTCTCATCGAGCTACACGACACAGCAGAAGACGTGGGCAATCTCTTTGCAGCGCTCTATGATGGCCCGTGCGTGATGATCAGGTTTATCCGTGTCTTGTTTGTATTGATGCCCTTGTTCTCTTCAGGCATTTCGGAAACAATGACTTGGACGATTTCCGTGTCGTATCTGGGGTCCTTCGCCTTGCCACTAAATACCTCGTCGACTCGTTACGCGAAAAGGCTATCGCACATCTCGGTATAGCTTGGCCGTCCACGTTGAAAGGCTGGGATACTCGAGAAGATTTAGCTCGAGCCTATGAGATGGAGACTGGCACAAGCGGAGCTCGCTTGTACCCTTCACCATTGGTCAGTTTTCTCTTATCTTCCAGAACAACCAACTGACCACGATTCTAGGCTGTAATCAACCTTGCGCGCGAAGTGGATGCACCTACCCTTCTTCCATCCGCATTCTTTGACCTCTCCCGATATACATTTCCTCAGATATTCGAACCCTGCGTTGAGGATCCTCTATATTATCCATATAATTATTCTTCATCGCATTCCTCACCTTCTCCGCATATCTGCCTGTCCCTCGCTGATACCCAACGACTTTGTGTAGGAAAAGAAGCTTCCCAACACGCGATCACAGCCCTCATACAATCTATCAGTAACAGTCAATCTATCCGCAACGGCGGCCTCCAAATGCAATCTGCATTCTCCTTCTCCCACCCTCTAGCTCATGGCCACGTTCCCTCACTGAGTGGAACAATGAACCATCTACATCGTCGATCTGCGTCAACCTCCATTTGCATATCTGCTGCTGCTTGCCGGAAAGATTTCTCTGAGCTCGTTGATTTGGCCACAAAGCATTATCTGTTTGATCGCGAGAGAGGATACAGTGATCCTTTGTATATGGCGGACGAGATTGGAGGTTTGAAAAGCGAAGCTTCAGAGTGCAAAGCGTGTGCAAAAGGCTTGGAGACTTGGGCAATGAGAGAACGAGAGCGGGTGTGGCGATTAATACCGACCTGGTTCCGCCTCGGCTCGGTGACTGGCTTCTCGAGTCCTGAGAGGACCAATTCTCCACCTGTGCCAGTGATCGATATAGAAGTGTAAGTTGCTCATCATGTACCCGAATATTTTCTCTCTCTTGACGTGGTATGGACCACTTTGACCTCTTGTGCTTGTTGTCCCTATTATACTTAGTGCTCTGCTCATCACAGTTCTGTTGCCTGTCTTGCTCTCACATCTCCATACATACATCCACTAACTTAATTTACATCGCGTGGTCGACTAGGCCTCATAGAGTCATTGCCCTCTGTCCAGGCGCGCGAGGTTCACATTGCATCTAACTGTATTGCCTAAAGCTGCGCGCCTACTTATGTATTACTTACTGTTGTCTATCGAGTCCATTTTTGTCCCAAGTTGATCCATAGTTCGTGAAGGTGTTCCGCTTCCTCTATCAGTTGCTTAACTGAGCCTTCACCTGGCTTGACCTTCCGGGGTTCTTCCTTTAAGCTCAACTCGTTCACTGCCTTCTTCACTACTTCTGCCCAAGTTGTGCCCTCTTTCTGCAGCGTCTCGACGATCTGATCTTTGATTTTTCTGCAAGTCCCGACTCCATCATAACTAAAGCTGGTATATACTTTGCACCATTGTAGCTCCTGCGCGCGCATATTCAAGGGCATCCTCACCCGTAGAGATACCTCCACAACCGATAATTGGGATTGTTGCCGGAAGATTTGCGCGGAGAGTTTTCACAGCGGCGAGTGAATAGGGCTTGATAGGAGGCCCAGACAGACCACCAGTTTCAGCCTGGAAGTCTTCGAAAGTGTTTAGCGGAAGAATAGTTCTCAAGAGTAATGTACGCTTTACCACTGATTAGATGTGATGGACGTTGTATTGTGTGTTGCTAACAATGACGCCGTCAATCCCACTACTTTTTATGACATCGGCTATGTCTTCAATCTGCGACTGTGTGAGGTCTGGAGCGATTTTGAGAACCAGACGAGGTCTTCGGGAGGTGAGGTAAGAAGGAGGAAGAATATCTCGGCTTGAGTAACGCCAGTAAGCAGCGCTTTCAAGGGAGTCCTTGTTTTGTAAACCTCTGATCAATTCAACGGTTAACGACTGTTAGCTAGAATATAATACAACTGCGCACCTCAAACCAGGAGTATTGGGACTTGAGACATTAACCACTAGAACATCTGAATACGGACCAAACGTCTTAACACCAGCAACAAAATCGTCTATTGAATCAGCCGGGGATTCCTTGTTTTTCCCCAAATTTACGGCTAACAAGGACCCTTCTCTAAGAGACGCACTGGTTTCATGCCCGGTAAGAAATGTCGGAAGGCGTGCCCGGACGCGAGATAGAACGGTTGCATGGCCTTGTGAAGGAAAACCATAGCGATTGATCACAGCATTATCCTCTGGTAGACGAAAAACGCGTGGTTTAGGATTACCTGGCTAGATCAATTTTAAAAAAACATGCTGGCTCAATGACAATCCTGGCGCACCTGAGGATTTGGCGTAACACTGCCAATTTCCACCCAGCTAAATCCAAGGTCCAAAAGACCTGTAGTTTGGAATTAGAGAGTGTAAAGAATGTATTGAGGTCAGCTTGCCATCTACTGCTTCTCCATCTTTTGTCGAAACCGGCCGCGAGTCCAACAGGATTTGATATGCGTTGTCCCCAGATCTATTCGTAAACTTCTGAGCACAATATGGGAAATAATACCGTAAACTCACCTCCAACACGAGCTTTTCATCGTCAGGAATATGGTCCTTGGACCGAGACCACCCCGCAGGACTTTTACCGCGATTTTGTGGCTTGCTTCTGCATCCAGGGTGTGCCTTAGTACTGGCATTATGACATATTTGTGTATTGCTGAGCGAGGATCAAAATAATATACAGCAAAGAGGCCGTGGAGAGAAGTAGGCTGTAGCATAGAGACCAGTAGTTATAGGAGAAACGAGAGGCAGTAAGCTACCCGTGTGGAAAGGTTTCGCGGGTAGTTATACAATTTCGATGTCTCAACAATGAGCGATGAGCAGCTTGTCGTAGGGCGGCCATCCGAATCCTGACGAACAACTGTCAGACGCAAATGCAGTCCCCACAAACTTTACATAAGCATTGCATAACGCTCTCACAGCAATTAGCCGATATATTTGGGCTACATCTTCAATGAAACGTACTGCTTTAGTGTAGTGGTTATCGCGTCACACTTGCTGTAATAAGCTTGAGGCTCGCTGTTCAATTTTCGCTTTTGGCAATTTTTTTTCTCCGTTATACAACTTTGCTAGCTAGCCGCTAGCGTTAGGTTAGGTTAGGTCAGGTTAGGCGTTAGGGTTTTTACGCCCGCGCGCAGCGCGGGTTGTTTAGGGTTCGGGGTTGGGTCAGTTAGGGTTCGGGGCTGGGTCAGTTAGGGTTCGGGGTTGGTTGGTTAGGGTTCGGCGCTAGGTTTAGGGTTAGGCGGGGGTCCGGGGCAGCGCCCCCGCTTTAGCGTTAGGGTTGAGAATATATACCAGGCCGGAGGCCTCTCAGTTTAGATTAACAGCCTGAGCGTGCAATTAAGCGCCAGGATCATAGCCACGGATTGTTATGTAACGCTTATGTAAATTTGTGGGGACTGCATTCGCGCGTCAGACGAAAAGTAATAAGCGCGCGGCGCGCTTACCACCCAAAGCAGCTGAGCGCTGGACCAACGCTGGACACCACTGTATTTGATGAAAATTGAGGTGCTACGACCATTTGCCAACTTCACATCGCTTGAAGAAACAAATTCAACGTTGAACGGCTTACCAACGAAACCGGAACAGAGAACCACGGCGAAACCTGAGACAAAGGAGCATAAACTCAAGCGTGGCCAAACGAAAATACCCAAGCCGAAGAATGCACTAACAAACAAGGGTACTTACAGAGAAAAAGATGAATGCACCGGCGAAGGAGTTTCGGAATAGGCGATAGGACGCGAGATTGAAGCACCGATAGTCAAGATGATACGACTGGACCCTTGTCAATGGAGTAGGCGAGGCTTTTTTTCTTGCTAGTCTTTCCTTTTTCCTTGGTTTTCTTATGATGTTTTGCTCACATCTTCAGCGGTGAGCTCGCTTATTCTGGAGGTCCCTTTTTTGTCATTCAGGTATCCATCGCTTGCATCTTTTAGACTTTCAGTGGTGGAGGCCAGCGACTTTTTGATGTCTGGTGTACCGACAACGCATGGAAAAGAAGACTCATAGCATGGAATCCACGAGGTACTAAGAACAGCAAATTAGCCAGAAGCAAACAGTTTTCGGTGAATCCAAGTCTTCAAGCTTCAAGATGGCTAGTGGTCCCCTATTCCCTCGAGATATATACTCAGGCTGCCCATAGGGACTGGCTGTTCCTCATCGGGACTATACTAGGCTACGCTCCCACCGTCGATCGCGCTGGACTTTTAATAGTCTCAGAAAATGACGAGCTTGCACTTGCAGAGCTTCAGAAGTAGAGGGATGTGAAATTAGCCACGGATGTCCCAGATATCGACGGTGAAGCTACATGTGTTTTGCATTCTGTGTAAGTATGAAAGAGTAATACTGAAAGGATGCTTCCGGTCTCCTTCAAAGAAATGTCGCAATATTTTTAATTCGAGACAACAGAAGAAAATCAGTTACCAAAGCGGCTCAAGCTGGTACATTGTGCTCTCAAGTATGAACAAGACTTCCTCTTCTTTTCCGCCCTCGCCGGTGCAGTGTGGTCAAACGAGGAGCGAGAAAGAGCGAGAGGTGAGCCGAAGGCGAACCCGAGCGTTTCGAAGCGGACTTGAAGCTGAGTGCGATAAGAGCGAGATATGTGCAGTGTGGTCAAACTCGCTGTCCCGGCTCTTGTTCTCAATCTCGTTCGTCTTCTCTAGTTCATCGCCCTGCCTCTTCGGTGCACACCCATATGTCTCAGCTGCCTAAGGATGGCTGCAAGTGGACAATGCATACCGTGATGCT
>JADNRY010000832.1:0-24649 GCA_015501585.1 Rhodocollybia butyracea
TTCGATGCATCCCTTACGCTCATTCTGGTGCAATGTGGAGACTGTATGATGACTGCAGACACTATGGCGCATGGCCTGCATCAGATGTTCCCAAACCTTGAAGTAGTTGATGGCCGTGGTGATGGCTGGACACAGGTGCAAAAAATTCTGTGGTCACTCCAAAACCGCCGATTCGAGGAGTAGGACTGGGGTAGGTGCTAGTAATAGGTGAAGGCTATCAGGCTATGCCTAATCTATATTGTAGCGCGGTACCGGGCTTGCTCATTTTAAGTACCATCGAGGGTGCATGTGCGAAGCAGAAGAGTAAATTTATTTTTTTCTCTGTGATCAACGCCCTCATAGCAGCGGATAAAAGAGACAATGAACTACGGAAGGAATGGTAATGTCTCAAGAATTCCAAAATTCGGCAGTATTCTGGCGCTGGAAGTGGCACAGAGAATGTAAACAATGACTTTTTGAGCCGAAACCGCAAGTCCATTGCAAAATAGCACGCCGAATCAGCTACAGAGATCGGGGACAAACGTTAGTACTTAACATCGCAATAAGTTCCAAATCTGTATGGCTGTATCACCCATTATCAAGTTGACAAGTCGGACAGGTGGGTTGCAGATAGTGAGCGTGTAGAAGTCTGGAGAATAGGATCAGCGGAATACTAGAAACATGTTTCGATAAGGGAACTAAGAGAAACTGGTGAAGCTCAAGGACGACAAAAGCAAAGAGTCGGCTACCGTGTTCCAGGAATGCTCAAGTCAAAGCGCAGCCTCTGAATGTTTGAACAACATGAAAATTGAGCTTGAGCTTGACGATTCAGTACACCAAAGAAACGAAGAAAAAGAAAGTAAAGTAACAACGGCACGTTATTATCACCTAAACCCAACAAAACTCCCAACTTCATACTATCTTTGCATGCCATTTGAAGTAATAACAACAGTCTGGCTGCAAGCGCAGCGGAAGAGGCGGGATGTATTTCCTCTGCACTCAGCAGACAGAAGAGAGAATAGAGATCCTCGGTTCCGCTTTGTACTAGAACCCTTTGGGTGGAAACGTAGAAGAGTTAGCGCAGTGTACCGTAGGGGCAGAGAGCGAGCCTGTAGCCGTGAAGCGAAGACTGAGATCAAGACGATATAGTAGAGTGTCGGTAGAGTAATAGTAACAGATAGGCACTAGGTATTTGCCAGGAACTTGACGCTAGCAGTCAAAAAGGTAACGAAAGCGGTTGGCGTGAAGCATATTGTCTTGAAGTCAACACTCGGAGGAAGCAAAGAAGAGTATGGGGCAAACAGCCGGCAGTCTAAATCACAGAATGAGGTTCTGGCCATCGCGTCAGGGATCCTGTGGACTTTCGTCTACATTTCGATGTGTTATGAAAAACTTTCGGACCAGCTTTTTCGCTCCGTCACGACGACGTGGGGGGGGGTTTCGACTGGAGCATAGGCTTCCTTCCCGATGTTTCCCGTTGCTTTTTTGATAGAGGATCCGGGGGCATGAGCTGTATCTACATTCCGGGATCCAGCGAATTCCAATAGTGCGTTGTAACTCCCCAAGGATTTTGTGGAGTTATGATGATTACTGCTGTGCCACTACAGGCAAGGTCAAGATGGCAGTTGAGTACTTGACTTTGCGCGACATTGCTAGTCAACTCACCAAGGTGACTGGGGAGAAAACAAACTGCTGACTCAAAGCCTCTCGTTATACAGATCACCCAACTGCATAGTTGATGTACTCCGATGCTGCAGCATTTTCCTCGGACGGACTCGAAATTGAGAGTGTGTGCTGCAAATTCGTAAACTAGACGGTACGATAAGATAGCGGGGCGGAAACCAAGGTGTATGTGCTTGAGGCTCGAACAGGGACGAGTTGGCGAACAAGACATCTGGGGCTGCCATGACTCTGTGTTGGTATGAGTCTCACCGTATTGATTAGATAGTTACATCAGATCACATGTATCTTGACAGGCGCTTAATTAATTGTTGTTTTGTCTCTTGCCACGTTGTTGTTGCTTGCTCTTGTTCTTTTGTGGAACTGTCTGGGGTTCTAAAGTTTAACAGGTTATGGGCAAGTGTTAGCCACTGCCTTGCTGCTTAACTGCCACCACCTAGGTCTATTCCTATTGTCTGCTGTCACGATCAGCCACCTAAACCCTTCCTCCCATCACCATCCACTGTCTCTTCTGTTCATTGGTGCCCTATCAGCTCTTTCAGCATTTGTGGATCTACTACTTGTTCTGGACCATCTGTTATTGATACCATTTTCTTGCATTGCTTGCAGCATTCCAGTTTTGTTCAAACTGTCTCGCCTCGCAGCTTTGTGCCAACCCTCCCAGGACCTTCCATCCATTCCTTTCATCGCTTCCAACTCAGTTTGTGGGGGATCTTTTGAGTTGTTGAATGCGGAACTTGCATTCAGGTGTACTATGTTGTGACGTTGTTGGCAGGAAACTTTCCGCTTGTGTTGATGAATCATCCAATCTGGCTTGTACCACCACAAACCGACTTCTTCCATGAATCCTTTTTCCTTAATCTCGACTCACTCAAATTGATGTGCTCACTGCTGAGCTGTCATGTTTCTTGATTGTATCTCTTCCTTTGGGTATTGGAGTCAAGGGGGAATTGATTCTCATTTGTGACTCCAATTCAGTTGTCTATTGTGGTTGGGCTGTATTTGAGGTTTGAGGACCCATTTTGCACAACCAACACTTCACATCTTGGAACTGCTACTGCCTTTTTTATGACAGGGGACCATGAACATTGTGTTGTCCTTGTTGGCTTTTATTTATCTTCATCCTTATGTGTATGTCATTCTATCTGTTATGTTTTTGTCATTTTTGGGGGTGAGCCTCAGGGGGTGTGTTGGTATGAGTCTCACCGTATTGATTAGATAGTTACATCAGATCACATGTATCTTGACAGGCGCTTAATTAATTGTTGTTTTGTCTCTTGCCACGTTGTTGTTGCTTGCTCTTGTTCTTTTGTGGAACTGTCTGGGGTTCTAAAGTTTAACACTCTGAAGAAGCTCATCATATATCATACGCATAGGGTACAACGGATGGTACAAATCCATATGTAATGAAGTATCAGAGTCAGCCGCAGTAGCTAAAACAAGTGTTCAGACTCGCAAAGCATTTGAGAGACGTACTACGACGTTTATAGTATGACATATTCAACCTCTCCTTGATATCGATCGTCCGACTCCCTTCACAAGAAATCCCTTCGTGGTCGGAATTTTAAGGACTAGTAAACGGGCCATGGATGTCGATGAGGTGCCGGTGAGGTTTGAGAAGTGCATTTTTAAAGACACTTGGAATACAGATAGAAGATGGCAAAAAATGCATGTATTCGAATGGCCGTTTGGTGTCAAGGATAAGCGCTCTGTTGAAAATCAATAGTTTGTGCCTTACACTCCAGAGCTCCATCACTGCCCATTATGCTCAACCATGATGTTATCAGGACTATATGTGCTGAAATCACGGATGATTTTGGTCACTCAGATCCAAAAGATCTTCTGTCTCTCGGCCTTGCATCGACGGTATTTCTCGAACCCGCTTTGGATGTTATGTGGAAGAGGATAAAGAGTATAGAGCCGCTGTTGTCGGTTCTCCCGGAAACCACACTCGTCAATGGGAAAAAAAGGTGCGTGTCCCAAACATCCTATTAGTCTCAAGTCAATGTTCAACGTTCAACGTTCACTGGCAATGATATTAGATGTTTCTTAGACCAATCGCTCCATCGTCTTGGGATCGTCTCCGTTTCTACACTTCCCGTGTCCGCAAATTCATTGCACCATTCCAGTACAAAGAGCTGGACGTACATGACTCCATGTACGAGTGCCTTGGCCAAAAAAAAACCCATCTTCCCAAAACTTAGAACACTTCACCTTAGCCCTCGTTTATGCAACTCGAACACATTCATGTTCTTCTTGACGACCAGTCTACAAGTAGTTTCGTGGCCCCATCCTGCACTAGGTTCACTACCTGATTCGAGCTCTGACTTAGGACCCTCCCTGGCCCTTTCTTGTTTCAAAGAGTCCTGAACTGAAGTCTCTAGGTCTCAACAAGTATCGTTACTCTGGACTGTCACTTACACTGAGGCATCTTGTGGATTTAGAATACTTCTCGCAATAGGCCTATCTCACCTGGAAGTGGACTTCATTCAGGTTATAGCCTTGTTGCCAAAGCTGACCCATCTCGACTTGGCATTACCTGAAGAAGTCTTCCTTGATTATACGGGTGTTGAGAGTGGATTCCCATCATTGACAAAAATTGAGCTCTGTGGGTCAACTTCTGACACGCGCAAATTTCTAGCGGTCATCAGACCCCAAGCACTACAGGAGCTGGTCATTGACTTGAGCTTCAAACCTGCCACTGAATGGCAATCCATTCACAGCCATTACTTATCTCCTCCCCTCCTTTCCTTTCCTTCGGAGTTTAGTGATTGTTGGGATAGATTATCGAAGTTATCAGTGGATCTTGATGACCTACAGCTTTGGTTGTTATTTGAACCGCTATTGGAGCTGAAAAGGCTTGAATGCCTTGGCTATGACATTGATTTGCCTGCCATATCAGACCAGAAGACAGCCAGAATCGCTTCTGCATGGCCTCATCTCAAAGATTTACATCTGTATTTAGCCAGTGGTTCATCATCTCTTGAGTGTCTGGCGCATTTTGCCAGGCATTGTCCAAATTTGGAGAGACTTGACTATTCAATCCAACTTTGGGTGCCTGCCACTCCCACACCTGTTATTCAGGACCATCCTACTCTTTCGATGCATCCCTTACGCTCATTCTGGTGCAATGTGGAGACTGATATGATGACTGCAGACACTATGGCGCATGGCCTGCATCAGATGTTCCCAAACCTCGAAGTAGTTGATGGCCGTGGTGATGGCTGGACACAGGTGCAAAAAATTCTGTGGTCACTCCAAAACCGCCGATTCGAGGAGTAGGACTGGGGTAGGTGCTAGTAATAGGTGAAGGCTATCAGGCTATGCCTAATCTATATTGTAACGCGGTACCGGGCTTGCTCATTTTGAGTACCATCGAGGGTGCATGTGCGAAGCAGAAGAATAAATTTACTTTTTCTCTGTTATCAACGCCCTCATAGCAGCGGATAAAGAGACTATGAACTACGGAAGGAATGGTGATGTCTCAAGAAATCCAAAAATTCGGGCAATATTCTGGCGTCTGGAAGTGGCATGGAGAACGTAAACAATGTCTTTTTGAGCCCGAAACCGCAAGTCCATTGCAAAATAGCACGCCCCGAATCAGCTACAGATATCGGGTACAAACGTTCGTACTGAACATCGCAATAAGTTCCGAATCTGTATGGCTGTATCACCCATTATCAAGTTGACAAGTCGGACAGCTGGGTTTGCAGATAATGAGCGTGTAGAAGTCTGTGGAGAATCCAATAAGATCAGCGGAATACTAGAAACATGTTTCGAGTAAGGGAACAATGATGATTATAAGAGAAACTGGTGAAGCTCAAGGACAACAAAAGCAAACAAGTCGGCTACCGTGTTCCAGAATGCTCAACTCAGCTTCAGTCAAAGCACATCCTCTGAATGTTTGAACAACGTGAAAATTGAGCTTGAGCTTGACGATTCAGTACACCAAAGAAATGAATGAAATGAAAGTAAAGTAACAACGGCGCAGTAATATCACCCAAACCAACAAACCCAAAACAAACCTCCCAACTTCATACTATCCTTTGCATGCCATTTGAAGTAATACAATAGTCTGGCTGCGAGCGCAGCTGGAAGAGGGAGGCGCGGACCAAGAGCTGTGGGGTTTATCGAACACAAGAACTTGACAAAAACACGTTACTTACAATGTATCTCCTCTGCACTCAGCAGGTAGAAGATAGAATGGATATGCTCGGTTCCGCTTTGTACTAGACCCTTGGGTGGAAATGTAGAAGGGTTAGCGCAGTGTACCGTAGGGCAGCGAACGAGCCCGTAGCCGCGAAGCGAAGACTGAAATTACGGAGAGAGGGACAATATAGTAGAGAGGGACAATATAGTAGAGTGTCGGTAGAGTAATAATAGAAGACGGGCACCAAGTACTTGCCAGGAACTTGCCGTGTAGTAGTCAAAAGGTAACGAAAACGGTTAGCGTGAAGCGTATTATTGTCTGAAAGTCAATAGTCGGAGGAGGTGAAGAAGAGTGCGGGGAAAAACAGTCGGAAGTCGAAAGCGCAGATTGACGTTCTGGTCATCACGTCGGGGATCCCGTGGACTTTCGTCTACATCCCGATGCGCTATGAAGACTTTCGGACCAACTTTTTCGCTCCGTCACAAGTACAACTTGGAAAAGGGTTTCAACTGGAGCATAGGCTTCCTTCCCGATGTTCCCGTTGCTTTTTCGATAGAGGATCCGGGGCATGAGCTATATCTGCATTCCGGGATCCAGCGAATTCCAATAGTGCGTTGTAACTTCCCAAGTCGATTGTGTGAGTTATGATGATTACTGCTGTACCACTACAGGCAAGGTCAAGATGGCAGTTGAGTACTTGACTTTGCGCGACACTGCTAGTCAACTCACCAAGGTGACCGGGGAGAAAACAAACTGCTGATTCAAAGCCTCTCGTTATACAGATCACCCAACTGTAGAGTTGATGTGCTCCGGTGCTGCGACACTTTCATCAGACGAACTCGAAATTGAGAGTGTGCTGCAAATTCGTAAACTAGACGGATGCCAAAATCGAGGTGCATGTGCTGGAGGCTCGAACAAGGACGAGTTGGCAAACAAGATATCTGGGTGCCATGACTCTGAAAAAGCTCATCGTATATGATACGCATAGGGTACAACGGATAAGTATCAGATCTGCAGAGTCGGCCGCGATAACAGAACAGGTATTCAGACTGGGAAAACATTTGAGAGACGTACTACGTTTATAGTATGAGACAATCTCCTTCCTATTGCTGCCATAACCGTGTGTCGTCCGGCTCCCATCCCTTCGTGGTCGGAATTCAAGGGGCTAGTAAACCGGCCGTGGATGAGGTGTACACAGGTGAAGCTTGAGGTTTGAGATCTTGAGATCTTGAGAGCTTGAGAGCTTGAGGAGTAGTCCATTTCTAAAGACATTTGGAACACAAATAGAAGAAGCAATGTGATCATGTGTTCAAGCGCTGCTCATCGGATGTGCGGCGCGCCTTGCAGTTAGACTCCATCGCTGCCCTTTATGCTCAACTATGATGTTATCAGGATTATATGTGCTGAAATAACAGATGATTCTGCTCACTCAGCTCCCCCAGATCTTCTGTCTCTTGGACTCTCATCGAGGATATTTCTCGAGCCCGCTTTGGATGTTATGTGGCAGAGGATGAATAGCATAGAGCCGTTGTTGTCGATTCTCCCTGAAACCAGGCTCATCAATAGGAAGAAGGTGCGTGTCCCACACGTCCTATCAGCTCCATGTTCACCGAGTCCTATGTTACTAGATGATTCTTAAACCAATTTCTCCATCATCTTGGGATCGTCTCCGTTTCTACACTTCCCGTGTCCGCGAATTCGTTGCACCTCTCGAGCAGAATGTACATGACTCTGTGTACGCGCGCCTTGGCCATGAAAACCCCATCTTCCCAAAACTTAGCACGCTTCACCTTAGCCCTCGTTTATGCGACTCAAAGACATTCTTGTTCTTCTTGGCGACCAGTCTACAGGTGGTTTCGTGGCCCTATCCCTGGCTCCTAGATCCACCACCTGATGCCACGAGCTCTGACATGGGACCTTCCCTGTCCCTTCTTGTTTCAAAGAGTCCTGAACTGAGGCATCTGACTCTCAGCAAGTATCTTTACTCTGGACTGTCACTTACACTAAAACATCTTGTGGCTCTGGAACGTCTTTCGGTAATGGACCTGTCTCACCTGGAGGAGGATTTCATTCAGGCTATAGCCTTGTTACCAAAGTTGACCTATCTCTACTTGACATTACCTGCCGGAATCGTTCTTGATCATACGGGAGTTGAGAGGGGATTCCCATCATTGACAAAACTTCGGCTCCATGGGTCAACTTCTGACACGCGTAAATTGCTAGCGGTTGTCAAACCTCATGCACTACAGGAGCTTGTCCTCGATTTGGGCTATGAATTTGCCACGGAAGAATCTCGTCTAGCTGATGTTGCAGCCATCATTCATCTCCTTCCCTCCTATCCTTTCCTTCGGAATTTAGCGATTGACGGGGATGCATTAACGGAGTTACCTATGGATCTTGAGGACCTACAGCTTTGGTTGATATTTGAACCACTATTGGAACTGAAAAGGCTTGAACTCCTCGACTATAACATCTCATTGCCCGTATCGGACCAAAAAACACTCCAAATTGCTTGCGCGTGGACTCATCTCAAAGAATTACACGTCTATCATGATTCAATTGGTGGTTTGGCGTCTCTTGAATCTCTGGCACATTTCGCCAGGCATTGTCCAAATTTGGAGAGTCTTTCCTATCCAATCCAACTTCAGGCGGACACCGCTCCCACCCCTGTTATTCAGAACCATCCTACTCTTCCGATCCATCCCTTACGCTCGTTCTGGTGCAATGTGGAGACTGATGAGACGACTACACATAGTATGGCGCAAGGCCTGTATCGGATCTTCCCAAACCTTCAGGAAGTTGACGGCCCCGGTGATGCTTGGACGCAGGTGCAAAAGAGTTTATGGTCACTCCAAAACCGCCAATTCGAGGGGTAGGACTGGAGTGCTAGGTGAAGGCTGTCCTTTGTCGAATCTGTATTGTAACGAGGTACCCGGCTTGCTTATCTTAAGTACCCTCGAGAGTGTATGTGCTACGCATAAGAGTAAATTTACTTTCCTCTGCTAAAGGTAAACAGTTTGGTAGTACCCTCATCGAAGCCGATACAACGATGGTAATGTCTTGAGAATTCCAAGAATTCGGGAAGTTTGCTGGCGCCCGGAATTGCTAGTAAATTCACCAAGGAGCACAGTTGGCGAGCAACATATCTGGGGCTATGACTCCGAAAAAGAGGCTCGTCATATATCAAATGCACCTAGGATAACCTGGACGGTACAAATCCATATGTATTGGAGTATCAGAGTCCGAAGTCAGCCGCGGTACAGGAGCAAATTCTAAAAAAAAAGTGTGTTCAGACTCGGAAAGCATTCGAGAGATCAAGGTACATGTACTACGCCTTTCATAGTATGCTATTCCTGACATAACCGTGACTCCAATACTGATCTGTTATGCATTATGCTCTCCGACCCCCTTCACAGCGAGTCCCTTCGTGGTTGGAATCTCAGGGCCTAGTAAACCGGCCGTGTATGAGCTCGGGTGAGAAATACATTTCTAAAGACAGAATACCTGGAATACAAATAGAACGAGGCAAAAAAATACGCGTACTGGTACGCACATGCTAGTAGCACATGACCGCTTTCAGAGCGTCAATTGAACTTTGAAGCGCTCTGCTCAATTTCTTGCGCCCTGCACTCCATCTGTGCTGTGACTAGTGCTATGCTCAACGATGATATTATTAGGGCTATATGTGCTGAAATCTCGGACGATTTTGATCACCTAGATCCAAAAGGTCTTTTGTCCCTGGGACTTGCATCGAGGATATTTCTCGAACCCGCTTTGGATGTTTTGTGGGAGAGTATAGAAGGTATAGAGCCGTTGTTATCGGTTCTCCCGGAAACTACCCTAGTCAATGGGAAGAAGGTGCGAGTCCCAAACATCCTATCAGCTCAACGTTCACTGACAACGATATTAGATGTTTCTGAGGCCAATTGCTCCATCGTCTCGAGATCGTCTACATTTCTACACTTCCCGTGTCCGCAAATTCTTTGCACTTCTCGGGGACAAACAGTGGAATGTACATGACTCCGTGTACACGTGCCTTGGCCAAGACAAACCCATCTTCCCGAGGCTTAGAACGCTTCACCTTAACCTTCATTTATGCGACTCAAACGCATTCACGTTCTTCTTGGCTACCAGTCTGCGGGTGGTTTCATTTCCCCGTGATTGGCGAGCATCAGTTGATGCGAGCTCTCGTTTGGGGCCTTCCCTGCCCCTTCTTGTTTCAAAGAGTCCTGGACTGAAGTCTTTGACTCTCAACAACTATACTTTCTCTGGACTGTCGCTTTCACTGAGACGCCTCTTGGGCTTGGAATACTTCTCGGCAATGCGTCTGTCTCACCTCGAGGTGGATTCCATCCAGGCTATTGCCTCGTTACCGAAGTTGACCGATCTCGCTTTGACAATACCTGTAGGAGTCCTTGATTATACAGGTGTTGAGAGTGGATTCCCTTTGTTGACAACAATTGCGCTCGAGGGATCAACTTCTGACACACGCAAATTTTTAGCGGTCGCCAAACCCCAAGCACTACGGCATCTAACCATTGATTGGAGATTCAAACCTTTCGCGGACCAGTCTCCTCTAGTTGATATTGCAGCAATTACACAGCTCCTTCCGTCCTTTTCTTTCCTTCAGAGCTTAGAGATTAATAAGGCAGCATTATCATCCTTACCGGCGGATCTCGATGAGCAACAGCTTTGGTCATTATTTGAACCGCTGTTGGAGCTGAAAAGGCTTGAATACCTTCATTATAACATTCCATTACCTGTATCAGACCAGAAAACAGCCAGAATTGCTCGTGCATGGCCTCATCTCAAAGATTTATATCTGTATTCAGCCGATGGCTTATCATCTCTCGAATCTTTGGCGCATTTTACTAGACATTGTCCAGATTTAAAGAGTCTTCGCTATCCAATTGAACTTCAGACAGCTCCCTCAACCATGATTCCTCCTACTCTTTTCCCCCATCCCTTACGCACCTTCGAAACCAATGGGGAGCCTGATGTAATGAATGCCCCCGCTATTGCGCTAGGTTTGCATCAGATTTTTCCGAACCTTGTGTATGCCGAAGGCGATGGCAATAATTGGACGCTGGTGCGAAAAATCCTAGACTCATTTACTTTCCTTCGACAGCAAAATCGCCAATTCGAATAGTAGCTGAAGGCATGTTGAAGCTCATTTTGAATCACATCTAAATGTATTTTAGTGCCGTATCAGAACGAGGTACCAGGCTTGCTTAATAGCAATACTGAAAACAGTCAAATTAACACGTACATACGTAGAGCATGTATCAAATTTAATTCAACACCGAGAGTTCAGTGCCCCATGATGCAACTCCACCTTTGGTCACAGCTTGAGATGTCCAGGTACTAGATAACAGATCTGAACGGAGGATAGCACTGATAAGGATCGGGAATCCGGTAACGCTGGGTGCTTGAACTTTGCTTGAATTTACACTGGCTTTACGTCAATTATCCGTGGAGGGATCGCTCACAATAGACGCGTTGTTTGTATACTACATACACAGCTGAGACAGCCAAACTCACACATCTTTCCCTGCCTTCGCTTGAATCTTTTCATACCACTTACCCACTTCATACTCCCCGCCAATTTGCGTTCGGCCATCAAACTCAGGCCCTAACTTCAGTCGCCCAATATCGACATCATTCAGCATTCGAACCTAAAAGAAAGCAGAAATGGGCCGCTATTCGTTGAAACAAGAACTACACATACATTGACTGCTTCAACGCCAGGAAGGAGCTCGAAGGGTGGCTCGAGACATTTCCAACCAGTATAGCTCCCACATTGAGGACAAAACATATGTTCCAAGTAGCGTTTATTGGACCGAGGTCAGCGTTGTAACTCTAAATGATGATGAACTTGTTGAGAGGTACTTCGATGTAAGAAAGATCTGAAATTTCACACCTTGAGGTCCGCTTCCCCAGAAAAATACTTGACTTCTTCTTTCTTTTGGAAGTAAATATAGAGGGACCCGTTCCGCGCGCAAAGAGAGCCTAAAGAATTATCTGGTAAGCCCGTAAGAGAAGTTGACTTAGATAGAGAGAACGAACAATTGCAGTTTGCAATAACCTGGTCGTAGATAGATCCTGGTAGTGTTACAGTAAACTTGATAAGCCCACAATGGCAGTTTCCTGAGTAGGTTGTCATCGTCAGGACCTTGGGTTTGAAAGCGGGTAAAACTCGTCGGCACGTAAGATTGCTCCATTCTTATATAGTAGTCTCCTGCTCCACGATTGACTTTAGTGTTGCCGTGAGTACTGTGACTCAACGGTGAGGTGACCCGAGTTCGGGTAGAAGCTGGTAGAAACTGGTAGAAACTGGTAGAAGTCTCTCGGGTATGAACGTAAAGACGAGCTGAAATCATGATACTTCCGCTTCATTCGGAATTTTTCAGTATCGACCTGGGCATCGCTCCATTAGTTGTACTCTGTGCGCGCGCCGAGATGTCAGAGTTCAAGTCGGACGTGGTGGTATTCCTTGGTATATTATGAGCAAGCCTATGATTCTATGACCAAATTGAATTACTCAACAGACCTGGTAGTAAGTGAGAGAGCATAAGCTGCAATCTCCGACTAGGGGCTTCTTGTACAAATAACCTCCACCAAGGCTAGCAGTATCTTATCCGAGTTCGAAAACTTTATTGCCTACATACAGAACTTCGAAGTGCCACCAGAGGTGGCGGCTCGGAGTCAGCGTCGGTTTCGACGTACTAGCTACTCTTCGCGTGTCAAAAGTTCGAGTAAAGACGTAGGCAAGCATAGCCTTGAAATACCCTGTAAGTAAATTACGATGGATGAGTAAATATAGAAAGGTTGGCACAATAGTCAGGAACAAGAAAGGAAGGAAGGAAAGAAGGAAGAAACTAGCCAGGTCCCTGCGGCTGCCATTTAAGGACAACTTGAAGGCTAAATCAACTTTGATGCACAATAAGTACTACAAAATCTTAGGACAGAATTAGTAGCCGCGCATGACTCAGAGCTTGAGTCACCTATTGCCCATCCCTCCTAACCTTTTGCGCACTCCGGCAACCAAAGGTCCAGGTGAAGTGGGATCAGGGAGGTCCTCCGTCAGCGTACTCCGAAAGCCTCAGGTGGCGGGCACATGCGTATTTTCTCACCTTATTTTGCTAACCTGTCCGTACCCCACTCTTGAAAGCCTGGTGTTGAAGGTGCGGGGCGACCCTCATAGCCTATCAGCAAAACGTGGTGCACACTTTCCAGCACTGTACAGTGCTGGGGGCTGCTGGGAGCCGCTGGAAACGGCTGTATAGTGCCTGACAATGGCTCCAGCTTACCTGCGTTTTGCTGATCGGCGCCCCAGGCCGCCGGGCTGAGCACTGCTTTTATCTAATAAGGGTAATGCCAGCCAGACTAGCCTTATGTTGGCAAGCTTGCCTTGTCTTAAATTAATCAGGGGGATTAGCTGAGTGGAAGTGGTTGGAACTCTCAAACCCCAAGAAGTTTGCAAGATCCGATTACTTAGAGTGTTTTGTTGGATGATATCACTGCCTTCAAGTACCAATGTATGTAGGATGTCATGCAGCAGACCCCAGAAGTAAATATTCCCTTGGGACTCATTGAGCTAGTACAACTAGAAGTTAGTGTAACGCACTTCATATAGATATTCTCACAGGCACTGGATATCCAACTGGCCCCAAGAGGCTTGCCGCGAGATCAAAGTATGAAAATTTCAACTACGAGGTACCCTCGCATCCTTGATTCCAGGCTACTTAGTAGGAAGACCTCACGGGCACCGTTTCAGATGATTAACCCCCCATTGGTCTTTTACTACTTGCTCTATAAGTAACCCACTTATGTGCTCTCTCCTGGTTGAATGACCCCATCTTCAACAGCAGCAGCATGGCCTCGGGCTAGAATACCATAAGCACTGAAATATCTTGAAGGGATGGTAGTCAGCACCCCGCAAGATTTCACTTCAACTGAAGGCGTCTCCACTTACTTGTCGAAGAAAGGCATCAATTCTAGTGATCCAGGTGTGTTTCTCCAGTCCCTCATCAAGTCACATGCCACAGCGAACATAGATAGGACGGTGACACCCGCTGCGCGCATTCTATCGTTCGCCTCATCCGCAATACGTCGGGAAGAAGCTCCGGAGGCTTCAGCATTTGCGAAGACGGTATACCCCTCTTGTATAAGAGACAATGCGAGGAAGCAAGTACAGACCTAAACAAGGATAAGAATTTGTTGTGTGGCAGTTAAAGGTACTTATGACGAACGTCAGTTACAATTCCGGCCATGATAATTTGTTTTTTCCCAGTAGCTTTGACAGCAGCACGAAAATCGGCATTGTCCCAGGCATTCACTTCGCCCTGACGCTTGATGAGCGGGGCATTGGGGTGCATTTCGAGTATTTCCCTCGGGAGTGGACCATTCGGACCTAATTGGCATCGCCAGTTAGTCAAAACGAGATACACTTAACACCGACTGGGAGCGCACCATTTTCCGCACTGGTAGTCAAGATAGTCGGAAGGTTGAACACCTTCCCGAGGGCAGCGTGAGCGAAAATATTGTTCTTGTACTCGTCTGGCTGGTAGTCGCGTACAACTTGAAACAATCCAATTTGAAGGTCAACGACCAACAAAACACAGTCGTCTTTGTCGATGCGTACGAATTTAGCTAATGGGCGTGAGATATGGCTATGAGTGCACAATTGAAAACTCACGGTTGGTGGATGCCATCTTCGATGAGGGTTGAGGGTTTGAAAGTATTGTAAGAATCGAAGAGCTTATATAGTGCTTCAAGAATACTACTTCTGCTCGGCCAAGGCAAGGCATACATGAGTTTTCCTAGTTGAAAGAACGCCTTGCTTGAGAAATCGAACTCAATGACATCGTAAGCTGGGACGTTAGTGATATGCAGTCGCGTGAGCATAGATGGATGTTTATAGAAATAAGAACTGATCTCTGAGCTCTCGGTCTCTCCTTTGTGGGCCCTGATTCCGATACTACAGACATTGGCTGTGATGCTCGCGGTTTTTCTATGCGATACGGTTTATGACAATGTATGTCTCCTTCGGAATCATAAATTACCGCATTCCAAATTCGTGCAGCGCATCTCACGAGATCTCACGTCAACATAATTTGCATTCAGCACCGGACACCCTGCAGCTAAAGACAACATCTCCGAACGTGCCCAGTAGTGCCCAGCCCACAGAAAATCAGATTTAGTGACAAGCAGCAGGTCAGACCCACCAGGAACTCTGGAGAAAAGGGAAAACGAAGGCTCAGATACACACCAAGTACAATTACTTATCATATAATCACTCCATGAGAGAAACTCAAAGAGCATCCCTCGGGATGTATCGAAGCTACAAACATATAAGCAATGGTAGATCTACAGCTTGCTTTGGAACCTTCTACGAGGAAGGAAAGATATCAGCTATTGAGATGAGTTCATGTCGACATGAAATGCTTGACCTGCGCTTTTGTCGCATCTATGAATTATCATAGATCTAAAAAAATTCGACAACGAACAGAAGCTATGTGAGTCTGTTCAAACACAAGAAGACCATTTTGCAAGCTTGTGTTCTGACGAGCGATATTGTACGCTCGGGTATGTTGGCCGAAAGCCTGATCCCCGATCTGAGCTGGATGCATAAGGCCCTGAACCTAAAACTCATCGTCACACTATAAATTCCGACGCAAGTGTTGGGTGTACGAACTTGAATCATTCAACAGATCTTTTTCTTGATCACGTAAAAATACTAGAAATCAGAGTCGTAGCACCCCAAATTGAAGGTGATACCCGCTCGATGCATTGGAATGAGCAAATAAAGAGACAAGGCTAGTGTTGTATACTACAACATTGCACTTTCCACATAAACCTACCAAAAATTGACGAAAAGCAGAGGCCAGGACATACAGCCATACAGCCGGAGAGTTTACCGCAGAGTTCCCTTTTCTTCGCTCTCAATCATGGCATCACGCGGCATCCGGAAAGAACCCCTCGGCACGGTCTAGGATCTGAGCGCCGGACCAGCCGAAGCTCCCATCAAGCACACAAGTTCGTCACTTTGCTATGTACAGTTGAGGCTTCGATGATTGTGTATTCATTGAGTGGGAAGATATACTTTTAGACCATCAAATAAGCCACAGAATGCGAGTTGACATGAGACTGGGTAGCGGCTAGCCGCTTTATTTTTGTTGACTTTGTAGGTCATAGCGTTGGATACAAGTTATCGAAGAATGTGTGCCTGTGAGTAAACAGGGAGGGGAGCATATGTGTGTATCCTAACTTAAGAGTGCGTGTTCTGGCCTCATAAACTTGTATGCAGTGGTTAGTGAGTCCTGAAAAATTTTATGATGTGTCACGTAGCTTGCTACTACGTGCTTTACTCATCTACTAAATGATGAGAAATGGCAGTAAAAATTAAGTGGATAGTCCTAGATGATCCTCGCCAAGAGGATGGCTAGTATGCTGTTCGATTGTGGACAAAACCCTGTATGCGATTTTTATGTGATTTGCGCGATTTTCATATGGTTTGGTCCGCGCTCGCTAGGCTCGTTCCCCGCTTCCAGATGTTGATGCGATCAACAGTCAGCCAGCTTTCTCTGGAGTCTCTGACCAAATGGCACGAGTCTACACGCTCGCCTTCATTTCCACGCGCGCGCGCTATATCCGGTAAGGCCTAGTCAATGTACCCTTCTTACATTGGCAGATAATCCTTTATAAAGTGAATCGAGGGGCCAGTATTTTGTACATAAAGCTATGTCAATGTTCAGTAGGCCCACAGACTGATACAGAGTAAGTAAGTATGTAGCACTCAATAGTATACTTATTGCTCAGGTGAATGTGCCAGTTTAAGAGCAAGATAAAAGTGAGAAGATATCAACTTTGTTATAATCTTGTATGTTTGGCCAAAATAAGTATCTCAGCAACTCACTACCTGAGCCTATGTATGGCTCTGTGTAACACAGAATGGGTGAGCAATGTCACAAATCCTACTTTATCGCGTTTTAAAGATTTATTTACAAGAGTCTAATCATTGAGGTAAGTGATGATATATACATCATCTTCCTTCCACTCACCAATGGTCAGTGTACGCTCCGCGCGACTCAGACCCCGCTCTCCTTTCCATCGGTTTGAGTACTGGGTCCCGTACCCCGGTTCCGGCCCCTTTTTTGTCTCTCATTCATTTTTATATTTCACTTACTCCTATAAATAGTTGAGAGCCACGGTAGCATTACAAGTTTTCCACTGTCTAACTTGTCCGTGTTCGCTCTCAGGTATGTACATAGCTCTGGTATAAAGTTTTCCTCTGTCTAACTTATCCATATGCTCTCTCAGCCGTTTAGTTCATAGAAGTTTTCGCTACCCTCCCTCCACTTGCCCTTATAAAATACTTCTATTCATCTATGTTCATGTAACTATGTCCCTAGTCCACTCTCCAATCCGAATTCAGGGAGTCATCGCTGATACAGGGTGACTCCCGTGTCTGCCTAACGTGCTCGAATAAACGAAACGGCGCCTCGCTGATTAGAGTGCATAATACCGCACCAACGGCTCGGGCGCTCCAGCCTTGGCGCTCCGTGAGTTTGCTTTGGCCGGTCAAAGCAGTTTGAATCCACGCCGTGGCTGTGCTCGGCTTCAGTGGTCCAATACTTGGGATTGCATTGCTCACCCAATTATCTGCCAAAATATGAGCACATTGAGAGAAATATGTCCAAGTTAGGCAGTCATATTAGCTGAATCAAGACTGCCAGTCCTCACCGGATATAGTAAATCTCAAGACTGTTTTCTCGAAAAATCAGACGCACGCACGGAATCGAATGCGCGCATGCAGAAGTGAAGGCAAGCGCGTAGACTCGTGCCATTTGGTCGGAGACTCTGCTTCCTCGTATAGCCGGCCGACCATTGATCGTATCAACATCTGGAAGCGGGGAACGAGCCTAGCGAGCGCGGACCAAACCTTATGAAAATCGCACAAATAACATAAAAATCGCAAACAGGGTTTTGTCCACAATTGAACAGCATAGGCTAGTCTTACAGATCTGGCAGCGCTTCACCTATTCAACTACACATAATTTTGTAGGCGAGCGACATAGAACGCGAGCTCATGGAAGGAGGGAGACATCTTGAACGTGATTCTTAGTAGTTCTCAGCACAGAACGCGATTCTAATCTCTCAGTTCCCCACATGTAGGCTTGACTCTGAATCGGGCGTCTCCTTCATCTTATCACTTGTTTCCCTTACTTCCGGTGAAAGCGAGTAGACAGTCGACACTTCCTCTGTAACATAAGGACGGATAAGCCAGATTAGATAGAGCGGAAGGAGTCTAAGTCTGTCTGTGTTGACAACGGAATGAGATTTTCTATATTGGCCTAGACACTCTTGGCGAAAGAGGACTGGGATATTCAACGTAATTGATTCACTGCTTTACTTAGTCCGTATCGAACATATATCAGTGTATTTTTCCCTCTCTGATAATCCCCGCCAAGAGGATGGCTAGTCTTACTTCAGTCTTACAGATTTGACAGCGCTTCACATATTTAACTCGACATGGTTTTGTAGGCAGTCGACGCAGAACGCGACCTCGTGGAATTAGTAAGCTCCCCGCCTCACTAGAGGGAGACGTCTTGAACGTAGCGATTCTCACTACAGAATGCGATTCGCAGCCTCTGGAATGGGCGTCTCCTTTATCTTATCACTTGTTTCTTTCTTGTAAAGCGAGTAGATAGTCGACACTCCCAGACTTGTTCTGTAACATCGAGGACGGATAAGCCAGATTAGACGAGGAGCGCAAGGAGTCAAAGTCTGTCTGCGTTGACAATGGAATGAAAATTTCTCCTCTTCTGTAATGCCTCCTCCCCATCCTTGCCTGATTCCCTTCCGGCCGCGCATCGCGACTCTTATCTTATCTTATCACAAGATTAGATATCATTTCTATTCTATTCATTTCGATTACTATAACTAGTCGAATTACATAAATTACTGTAGTTCTTCTACACTACGAGTACACAATCGCATAGCCTTTGTCATGCTCTTTCGTGTGAACGTAAGACTCTCGCCTAAGGGCATTATATCTTCACAAAAAGGGATTGGGATCTATTCAATGTAGTTCGCTGCTTTACCTAGTTCGTATTAAACACCTTCCAGCGTATTTTCTCTTCTATCAGGAAAACGGCATCAAAGGACAGCTCGAGCCTCGAGGATATGTTGTGGGTGTAGGTAGAGAGGCAGGCTGCTCCCACTTCTTCGTTTAATCCAGGAAGTGCAGGTGCGGGAACTGTTGCTGTTGGAAATGATGTTTTCTGATGATACGGAGGAGCTGGAAGAAAGGTGGAAGAGATAGTAGGGGTAGACGGTCAGTTGGGGATCATCGGCGAAAATCTAGGAATTGAGCAAGACAGCTCCCTATGTTTGGTGAAAAATTCAGCAATAAATGCATTTGAGGGACCAATCTTCGAAAAGATTTGATAATTCCAAAAATTTTGTCGACACGCATAACTTTCCAGCTTGGTCGAGCCTCGTGCATGGTACCCAAGAAGGGAACATGATAGCCGGGTGAATCACCTCACAACAGTAAGATAGACCCTGCCACAATTTTTTAATGAATCAAAGTCTACCATTTGGATAAGACATTTCAGTTTCCTGTGAAGGACAACCGAAGTAGCCTCGATTTCCTCATAGTTTGACCCGTTCGAGTTGCAGTACTAACAGGGCGTGCCTTCATGTTGCCATCACATATAAGGCCACACGAACACAACTGGCATCTACGAAGGACACAACCAATGTCGATAGTTGGACCGAGATGGAGGTTTGCGCGAACGTTTATCTGATCCCATCGATTGTCACACAGGCCAAAGCTGGTGTATCTCAACAAGCAAGCCCTTACTAAGCATAGGTTGCGTGGGAAGGATAAAATAGCGAGCGAGAGATGGCCAGGAAACAGTTTTGGTGGCTAAGCACTATCTTAGATATCCTCATTTTCTTTTCGCGGCGCAGGCTATTAAAACTTTCAACAAATTAGGAATTGATCTATCTTCTCAGTTTCGAGATTCCTAGTCATCATAAGATCATCAGCGATTTATAAAATCGTCGCACTCTCCTACTTCTCCTTACTCTCAATACGGAGCTAAGCCCTAATTATATCATAACAGCGTCCATCCCGAGAGTTGGGAGTTGAGTCGAGAGCAATAAGTAGCACTTACACATAAGTAAAACCCAAAACTATGGCATATTGTCAGAAAGCTCTAACTACCCTCATATAAACCTTCCTATCAATGACTCCGATAAATAGGTGGTGCGGTGTAGAATGTGGTTCCGGGCTTATATTCTCAATGACCATCTCGTCTGCTGAGCTCATATTCCTGAGGTTTCAGACGCTCCTGACTTCTCCTTTGCCGGGTCTCAGCTCACGCTCGCTCTTTTTTTCCGCGCGAGTCGATTCTCCTGTTCCGGAAGATGTAGTGTCCGAATTCTGCATTAGAACCTTCGCAACCTCCTTCGCTAGTACTCGAGAGTGATATCGACATCGGTCGGAGGTCTCCCAGTCGGTTCATCTGTGGTACGATTCGGACCAACTGTGGGAGACTGTTCATCATAGTCTTGGTTTTGATATGCTGCATATGGATGTCGAGCTACTGGTTGCGTTTCGGCAGGTACTATCGGTTGTTCTAGGTAGGGTTTCGAAGAGGCTGAAGGTCTGGCTGCAGAGTCCCGACAGAGCGTTTCGGGGTATAGCCTGATTAGGATGGGTGTAAGCATATCCTACGGGCACTTGGGGCACCCATCCACCTCCGGTGACCATTTTCTGGTCACTCGCTGAGGTCATAGGTGGTGACCTCATATCGGCCGTATCATACCCATCATATGCCCTGTCTGTAGCAAATTCTCGTCCCCTAGGGTGGCGTTGGGAGGACCTTCGAAGTAATATAATAATAATGATGAACGCCGCGAGAGCCACTGAGCCACCTATATCAGGAAAACCACCAACAAAATATTCAATAATCTTGATAAAGATTCTCGAAGACTGTTTTTTTTTTTACCTATAGCTCCCCCGATTATAGCCCCCAGGTTCGAGTGACTCGAGCCTGTATCCTGGCTAACAGCAGCTGTTGGTCCGTTCGCAGTTGTTGGAGTAGCTAACGTAGTCGTTGGAAGAAGAGATACCGAGCTCGGAACTGGAGATTCAGTGGCAAATGCGCCTTGCCCGGTGGCGACGAATGACACCGCGGCCTATAGGGAAAAAATCGCAAGTCAAACCACGAACACTGAAGATTGAACAAAATCGGAGACTGACTGTAGATGTCGGGTTCGTGGCTTTTGCAGCATCGATGAAGGAAGTGTACATTTCTTGCGAAGGTGGGTTGATTGCCCTGGATCCCTGGGCAGTTAGCAGTCGCATCCCAATGACGAAAGATTGGAACATACCCAACCATCCCACTTGCACAATGAGAAGTCGGTATCGTTGCTCCGCAGAAAAACCACAGAGCTATTTCAGGATTGTAAAGATCAATCCTTTCACTACAGTTCTAAATCGGGTACTCACGTCCAGATACATTCGTAATCTGTAAATTCCTATAGGGGAGGGTTCAGAAAAGTTGTTTCCACGGCCGGCAAATCCACTGCTGAATCCACCGGGCAGTGGGACACAAGGATTTTCAAAAGTAGACTGGGTTACGTCGTGTTCGCTGGAAATCCAGCAATTAATTAGTTTCTATTCTGGTAAAGCTTGAACGACTTACGCTCCCCCAAAAATGAACGTAACAATGTCATTTAAGCCAGCAGAAACAGTGCCGGGGTTATAGAAGCTTCCTTGGACACCAACATCCACCTTCAAGAGGCAAGATTAGGACTTTTTCACAGCTGTTTGTGCGGACTTGCCTGGATAAGCTGTCCCCATGTACCAACTGCTAGCCAGCCCAAGACTAGAAAACGAAGGAAAAACATTGAATCGACTGAGCGTCGTGCTAACTAGAAAAAAATGCGTGGAAATAGTCAAAAGGAAAGGAGAAAGGGATGATTCCCACTTTCATTCCAATATTATCTTAAAACACTACCAAGCGCCATTACCACGGGCTTCATGTGTACTGTCGAACAGCTACTGAACCTTAGTATCTTGATGGACACACGAGCTGAAACAAATCATAAGCGATTTTGCACCTCGAATTGAAAGCCGCTATTCACCTGATGCCGAGGGGAGAAAGATGTATGATGAGGCGTATAGAAAAGGAACGGATGATTGAAAGTTTTGAATGGTTCTTTACTTAGCAGTTCCAGGTACAGGGAAGGGTAACCCCAAAGGGAGCCACTCAGCTGGCCAAGTGGGAGTTTAATGACCCTTTAAGGAGAGTATTGCGGGATAATAATAAAAAGATGAGGGAGGCCGCACTGCCTGTCTTTATTTGAGAGATCTAGTTCGCGGCGCTTAGTAAAACGTTAATTATCATGCACATAAATCCAAAGGTCCGAAATACACAAAGAGAGAAAGGTCCAAACAGAATTAGACCTGGAACTATATCCATCACTGATAATGTGAGGTGGTATCGCTGCCTTTCATTTGGGATGGTACCCCTCCGGGCTGACCTCCTTTACTCTATGCCAAAAGCGCCATGCTTCGTTTCCAAGATCCCGCCCCCTTGATACGTTTGGTAACAAAACTGCCGTGGCCTCCATTGCCAACATATCAATACCCGATGAATATGTGGTCGGCGCGGTTTGCTGCCGATAGCGAGGGCTCCTACCGCCTATACATTGGTGTTGGTTCACCACAGCAGAACATCTAGTCCGGAGGCGTCACTATTGTGTACTAGGAAGGACAACGTGCCACAGGCATACAGGAGTTGGCCATAAATATAAGAACTGTGTGCCAACTGGTATGCGGTGAGAAAGAAGAAGGCTTTGGTCAACGGAAAACTGATATTAATTGGTTTATTCCACGTCCCCTCATGCTGGACGAGGATGTAGATCTGCGCCGGCGAGACTTGCCTGCGCGCGATGTGGAACCCGATACCTCCGGAGAAACATGACGACGACGGCAATGACAAGAAGTCTAATTTCTAGCAGTGCCTTCAATTAAGTATATATGACGTTTTATCGGTGTTATTGGCGGGGTATGTGCAACCAAATAAGGTGGGGGATTGGGTAGCGGTCGTAGATGTAGTTTGCGTCGCTGTCAAGAATTGCTCTGACAAGAAATATTTGTTGAGCAAGAGCGTAAGAGCATTGCTGCGTACGGGATTGAAGGCTAGAAAAATAATTTTGTTAGATCGGTGTTTCGTGTTTGATACAACCTCTTACAGTATATGAAAGAACCGTATTCATCCTGAGGACGGGGTTGAACTACATACTGCGCTAATACATATTCCATGATGCATTTACCCCATCATTCCAACTACCGGACTGGGAGTCGGGACGTAGGATTCTACTCGGAACAACGGAAACCAGATTGCTACCAAGTGAAAGAATCATAGAGTGTATTCGGAGCGACAAAATCGGTACACCAGATACACCAGATACGCCAGTAACAACTGTGAGTTGCCATACAAGCGCATCGTTCGGATCAGAGGAATTTGAGAGAAGTTGTCCTCGGGCTGAGTACCATGATTCCTTGAGCATGGATTGGTAACACTACGTTGTTATCTCTGAAACAGTAGGAGAAAACCCATACATCTTTCCAGTTCGAAATCGGTGATATGGTTCGCAGCTAGTAGGGAAGGGCCGTAGAAATTATCAGCATCGCGGACAGGGACCTGAACCCCATCCGGTGAGCTCACGCTAAGCAGCAAGGTTACCGTGGTCTGCCATAGCGCTACCGACATTGACCAACACCGTATGAACGAACATCCAACGAGGGGAAATCGAGAACAAGAAATGCTGTAATCTATTTCTTCGATGCTCTATACCGACAAGTACTTGTCAATATGGAGGCGCAGGGAGATCAAGAAAGGATCAAGGAAGGATGCTGTAGAACCAAGAAATTGAGGCTTTGCGCAGGCGTCGAGCCTCCGCCTCTGCATCATTATTTGTTCGCCTCTGTACGTCTGTCTCCTCTGTCATGTGTTGCCTAAGTACATATGTATCATTCTTCTAATGATAGAATGAATGATACAGGTGATATATTGTGTGAGCCAGCGCCCATCCTAGAGGAAAGGCAATAAACCTCGTGAGTAAAGCGTCTTCGGAGCAATACTCACTTGCGCATGCTCCAATCTAATAATATCCAGCACTCATATTGCCGTTATTGACAATCAAAGGTCCACCCAAGCGTCTTCAGATTGTTCGCTCTTCCTCTTCAATGTCCACAGCCTTTTCCTTTCCTTTCCCCGCTGACTTTTTACGAGAGACCTTCTCGGGTAATGAAGTGTCAGGAGACATTGATTCACCTCCCAGTTCCAGTCCATGTTCTCCACTTTCCTCTACTGCCTTTCCTTTGCCCTTGTCTTTTGCCTTGACCGATCTCTTACGAGTAGCACGAGGCTCATCGCTACCGTTCGTTTTTGATTTTCGTTTGCGAACGGATGGTTCTGCACCTTTCCCGGTCATTCGATCCAAGGTTTCTGCCTCTTGCATTTGTCCTTGTTCCTCATGGGTTTCTGCCGGAGGTTCTTTGGAGTGAAGCAGGACCTCCTTAAAACGGATGCGCTTCTCGGTCGCGGACGTGAATGCTAGATGTCGTTTGGTTTTATCTTGCGTGTCTGGTCTTCCGTGGTCAATTCAAATACGACAAGGATAAGACAGCAGCGTACCCTTCGCGTCGGTAAAAATCAACTCAGTTCCCAGTAGAGACTCGTGTCTGCCTCGTAAAACCGTTCCAGCAAGTTGCATGAACGGACTCGGTGTATCGAGACCCTGACAGTCGAA
>JADNRY010000833.1:0-24635 GCA_015501585.1 Rhodocollybia butyracea
GGAGTAATTGGAGTAGTTGTGATTTCCAGCTTGAGTTTTGGGAGTGGTTGACATTTGGCTACTGAGGGGTGTTGGAGTAATTGGCCCTCTTGGAGTAGTTGGAGTTATTGACATTTGGGATGGAGAGGGGAGTTGGGGAGTTGGACTAAATTGGCCCTCTCGGAGTAATTGGAGAAGTTGACATTTGGGGAGGGGAGGTGGAGCAATTGGCCTGTCAGAGGAATTGGAGTAGTTGTACCCAACTGTGAACTACTCCAACTACTCCTACAGGGCCAATTACTCCAACTCCCTAATTACTCTGACGGGGCAATTGCTTTGACTCCCCTCCCCAGCCCGAATGTCAACTTCTCCAATTACTCCAAGAGGGCCAATTTACTCCAACTCCCCAACTGCCCTCTCCATCCCAAATGTCAACAACTCCAACTACTTGTAAGGATCTAGGCGGAATCCTTCGAGCGCGGGTTACAAACCTGGAAACCAAAGTGCGGATACGCTCCGTACTGCTGTTGTTCAGCCGAACTGGGAAAGTTGGTTTGAGATGTGAGAGGATGTGAGTGTAGAACGGTTCCAAAGTGCCTATGGGATGTAAGACTTGTGTCGGATTGTCCAAGGGACTAATGTAAGGACGGCAGGTCCGTACGGGCTAATGAATGAACTCGGCAAGTAAGCCTAAGAGTAGATGAGTTTCCGACTTGAAGGGTAGGACCCACTAAATGCAAGCGGCTTTGATAGCAATATGAGCGGAAGCGGAAGGTCAAGCGGTAGCTGACCTGATGCGGCACAAACAGAGCGGAACCAAATAGATGATAGTAGATTGCAGAGGTTGTGAAAACGATGGAGTGAAGAAACAGAGTTAAAGAAACAGATAAAGCGAGAAACCGGAACACACAAGAGCACACGAGTCAAGGGGTTAAGCAATATTTCCAATCTACGTACTTGACATGGTACGAACTATATAAAGGGTACTCAAGGACCGGAGTAGCGATAGGTAATAATCTGAGAGTAGAAAAGACAAGAATAGCCAAAAGAAGTACAAGGGATGAAAGACAACAATGAACATAAGCGGAAGCGGCGGGATGAGCATAAAGCATATGTATGATTGTAAGAATGATGGAGAATGGATCGACGGGATCATAGAAAGTGTACAGTGAAGGAAAAAGTAAAACGGAAGCAAAGTGGAAGTGTATCGGAACCGGAAATGCGGCGGGAGAGCGTATGTAATGGTAAGCAGGAAACGTGGCAGTCTGTATATGCCTAGGGCATGACATTACCCCCCTTCAAGCTCCGAGCCCGCAAGGAGACGCTAGGCCCAGCATGTAAGTAGTTGAAAACATAAATAAAACATTTAAGGACATAGATGGCAGGCCCAACGGAAAAGATAAAATTTGTCGAACCAAAAGTTGAACAGAAAAAATAGACAAATAGATGAAGTACTCAAGGGGGTGTTATCCCGGGTCCCAGGAAATTTGGACATCATCCTGTGGTGTGAGATCAAGTTCTCCTTAGCAAAATCATCCATTGTTGATATCGGCGGATTGACATAGTCAAGTTGGAAGTCATTTTCGGAATCTAAGGGTGGCTCCAAGTCATTGGATACATTCATCCAACTCCTAATCTGCTGATTCCATGCTGCATCCAAGTCCTGGTAGCGGCGTGTCCATTCCGAGAGTGTCTGAGGGCGGCCAGGTTGCGCTGAAATATTAAGATCTAACCATGGTACTACCGCCTGCCGAAGTCGATTGATCAGTGCGGGGTTCATTATATTCAGTTCGGAATGCAAGTTCCTCAAACCGAATTATAAACGCTGCAAAATCTTCTCCCTCCTCCTGGTGGATGTCATCCAACCGTGACTGAGCATCTATAGTCGGATTAAATATTCCAAACCGAACCTGGAACTCCTGTATGAATGAATTCCACTCATGTAGTGCGGAAACATCCTCTCCTCGGGATTGCTCTATCTGTACCAGATTGTTGTAATGAGAACTGGCGCTACCTTGTAAAAAGGAGCAAGCATATGCCATCACGACTCTGCGGAACCTCGTAGATTGTTGGCTTTGCCTTGAAGATCCTTTTCAAGGATGAAATCCATGGCAGCCAAGCATCCTTAGACTCCCCCGTAAAGTACTCTGGTTCCGCCGACTCTGAGGGTAGGACCCACTGAGCGCAAGCATTTCTGATGACAATAAAGCATGGGCGGGAAGTCGAGCGGAAGCTGACTTAGCGTTGCACAATGGATCGGAATCAAAGAGAGTTATATTGCGGAGTGAAGAAAACAATAGAGTGAAGAAACAGAGTAAAAGAAACTGATAAGTCAAGAAATGAGTCGGTAACTGGGGGGTTGTTTCAATATAGCAAATCTAAGGTATCAGAGATATCAAACGAGTATTTAAGAAGAACGGAAATGTACAGGGTCGCAAAAAGTACTTAGACAATTGATTAAGGCGAAAGGGAAAGAAACTACAATGGATGAGCGGAAACGGAAGTAATACAAAGGCATACCTCGAAATAGAACAAAACATCTAGGGAGATGGAAACTGGCTAATATCGGATACAATTAGTGAAAGAGTTACAAATGGATCGGAACGTCAGGCTATGGTTAGCGCATTCGGTCTAAGTTCATGAGAGGGATTGGCAGGATGACAAGCGGTAGCGGAATTGACGGGGCTAGACACGATGGAGTACGGGAGTATGGGGCATGACACCTGCCCAGCCCAAATGTCAACTTCTCCAATGACTCTGACAGGGCCAATTTAATCCAACTCGCCAACTCCCCTCTCCAGCCCAAATGTCAACAATTCCAACTACTCCGAGAGAGCCAATTACTCCAACACCACTCAGTAGCCCAAATGTCAACCACTCCAACTACTCCGACAGGCCCAATTACTCCAAGTCTGCTCACCAGGCCAAATGTCAACTACTCCAACTACTCTGAGAGGGCCAATTACTCCAACTCCCCTCAGTAGCCTAAATGGCAACTACTCCAACTACTCCAACTACTCCGAGAGGGCCAATTAATCCAACTCCCTCAGTAGCCTAAATGGCAACTACCCAACTACTACAACTACTCCAATTACTCCAACAGGGCCAATTGCTCCAACTTTCCTCCCCAGCCCAAATGTCAACTACTCCAACTACTCCAACAGGGCCAATTACCCCAACTCCCCTGAGTAGCCTAAATGGCAACTACTCCAACTACTCCAATTACTCCATCAAGGTCAATTGCTCCAACTCCCCACCCTCACCCAAATGTCAACTACTCCAACTACTCCGAGAGAGCCAATTACTCCAACTCCCCTCAGTTGCCCAAATGGCAACACTCCAACTACTCTGACAGGGCCAGGTACTCCAACTCCCCTCATCAGGCCAATTGTCAACTACTCCAAATACTCCAAGTGGGCCAATTACTCCAACACCCCTCAGTAGCCCAGATGGCAACTACTCCAACTACTCCAACTACACCAGCACCCCTCAGTAGCCCAAACTGCAACTACTCCAATTCCTCTGACAGGGCCAATTGCTCCAACTCCCGAGTCACCAGGCCAATTGTCAACTACTCCAACTACTCCAACTCCCAAATGGCAACTACTCCAACTACTCCAACTACTCCAGCACCCTCAGTAGCCCAAATTGCAACTACTTCCAATTCCTCCGACAGGGCCAATCACTCCAACTCCCCTCCACAGCCCAAATGTCACTACTCCAACAGGGCCAATTACTCGAACTCCCCTCAGTAGTTTAAATGGCAACTACTCCAACTACTCCAACTACTCCAGCACCCCTCAGTAGCCCAAATGGCAACACTCCAACTACTCCGACAGGGCCGGGTACTCCAACTCCCCTCACCAGGCCAATTGTCAACTACTCCAACTACTCCAAGTGGGCCAATTACTCCAACACCCCTCAGTAGCCCAAATGTCAACTACTCCAGCACCCCTCAGTAGCCCAAATTGAAACTACTCCAATTCCTCTGACAGGGCCAATTGCTCCAACTCCCCTCACCAGCTCAAATGTCAACTACTCCAACTACTCTGACAGGGCCAATTACTCCAACTCCCCTCCCCAGCCAAATGTCAACTACTCCAACTCCCAACTCCCCTCTCCAGCCCAAATGTCAACAACTCCAACTACTCTGAGAGAGCCAAATACTCCAACACCCCTTAGTAGCCCAAATCTGTAAGGATCTAGGCAGAATCCTTCGAGCGCGGGTTACAAACCTGGCAACCAAAGTGCGGATATGCTCTGTACTGCCGTCGTTCAGCCGAACTGGGAAAGTTGGTTTGAGATGTGAAAGGATGTGAGTGTAGAACAGTTCCGAAGTGCCTATGGGATGTAAGACTTCTGTTGGGATCCTTCAAGGGACTAATATAAGGACAGCAGGTCTGTACAGGCAATAGAATGAACTTGGCAAGTAAGCCTGAGAGTAGATGAGTTTCCGACCCAAAGGGTAGGACCCACTAAGTGCAAGCAGCTTTGATAGCAATATGAGCGGAAGCGGAAGGTCAAGCGGTAGCTGACCTGATGTGGTGCAAACAGAGCGGAACCAAATAGATGAGAGTAGATTGCAGAAGTTGTGAAAACAATGGAGTGAAGAAACAGAGTTAAAGAAACAGATAAAGCGAGAAACCAGAACACACAAGAGCACACGAGTCAAGGGGTTAAGCAATATTTTCAATCTACTGTACTCGACATGGTACGGAACTATATAAAGGGTACTCAAGGACCGGAGTAGCAATAAGTAATAACCCGAGAGTAGAAAAGACAAGAACAGCCAAAAGAAGTACAAGGGATGAAAAGACAATGATGGATAGAAACGGAAGCGGCGGGATGGGCATAAATCATATGTATGATTGTAAAAATGATTGGGAATGGATCGGCGGGTTCATAGAAAGTGTCAGTGAAGGAAAAAAAGCGGAAGTGTATCGGAACCGGAAATGCAGAGGGAGCGGTTTATGTAACTGTAAGCGGCAAGCGTTGGCAGTCCGTATATGCCTAGGGCATGACAAAATGGCAACTACTCCAACTACTCCAACTACGCCAGCACCCCTCAGTAGCCCAAATTGCAACTACTTCAATTCCTCTGACAGGGCCAATTGCTCCAACGCCCCTCACCAGGCCAATTGTCAACTACTCCAACTACTCCAAGTGGGCCAATTACTCCAACATCCCTCAGTAGCCCAAATGGCAACTACTCCAACTACTCAAACTACTCCAGCACCGCTCAGTAGCCCAAATTGCAACTACTTCCAATTCCTCTGACAGGGCCAATTGCTCCAACTCACCTCACCAGGTCAATTGTCAACTACTCCAACTACTACAAGTGGGCCAATTACTCCAACACCCCTCAGTAGCCCAAATGGCAACTACTCCAACTACTCAAACTACTCCAGCACCGCTCAGTAGCCCAAATTGCAACTACTCCAATTCCTCCGACAGGGCCAATTGCTCCAACTCACCTCACCAGGTCAATTGTCAACTACTCCAACTACTACAAGTGGGCCAATTACTCCAACACCCCTCAGTAGCCAAATGGCAACTACTCCAACTACTCCAATTACTCCAGCACCCCTCAGTAGCCCAAATTACAACTACTCTAATTCCTCCGACAGGGCCAATTGCTCCAACTCCCCTCAACCAGGTCAATTGTCAACTACTCCAACTACTCCAAGTGGGCCAATTACTCCAACTCCCCTCAGTAGCCTAAATGGCAACTACTCCAACTACTCCAACTACTCCAGCACCCCCAGTAGCACAAATTGCAACTACTCCAATTCCTCTGACAGGGCCAATTGCTCCAACTCCCCTCCCCAGCCCAAATGTCAACTACTCCAACTACTCCGACAGGGCCAATTACTCCAACTCCCCAAATGGCAACTACTCCAATTACTCCAATTACTCCAGCACCCCTCAGTAGCCTAAATTGCAACTACTCCAATTCCTCCGACAGGGCCAATTGCTCCAACTCTCCTCACCAGCCTAAATGTCAAGTACTCCAACTGCTCCGACAGGGCCAATTACCCCAACACCCCTCAGTAGCCCAAATGGCAACTACTCAACTACTCCAGCACCCCTCAGTAGCCCAAATTGCAACTACTCCAATTCCGCAACAGGGCCAATTGCTCCAACTCCCCTCACCAGGTCAATTGTCAACTACTCCAACTACTCCAAGTGGGCCAATTACTCCAACACCCCTCAGTAGCCTAAATGTCAACTACTCAACTACTCCAATTACTCCAGCACCCCTCAGTAGCCCAAATTGCAACTACTCCAATTCCTCCGACAGGGCCAATTGCTCCAACTCCCCTTCCCAGCCAAATGTCAACTACTCCAACTACTCCGACAGGGCCAATTACTCCAACTCCCCTCAGTAGCCTAAATGGCAACTACTCCAACTACTCCACAAGGGCCAATTACTCCAACTCCTGAACTCCCCTCCCCAACCCAAATGTCAACAACTCCAACCGCTCCGAAAGGGCCAATTACTCCAACACCCCTCAGTAGCCCAAATCTCAACCACTCCAGTTACTCCAACAGGGCCAATTCCTCCAACTCCCCTCACCAGGTCAAATGTCAACTACTCCAACTACTCTGGGAGGGCCAATTATTCCAACTCCCCTCACCAGGCCAAATGTCAACCAATTCCAACTACTCCAACAGGGCCAATCAGCCCAAATGTCAACTACTCCAACTACTCTGCCAGGGCCAATTACTCCAACACCCCTCAGTAGCCCAAATGTCAACCACTCCAACTACTCCAACAGGGCCAATCATTCCAACTCCCCTCACCAGGCTAAATGGCAACCACTCCAACTACTCCAAGAGGCCCAATTACTCCAACCCCCTCCTCAGCCCAAATGCCAACTACTCCAACTACTCCAACAGGGCCAATTACTCCAACTCCGCTCACCAGGCCAAATGTCAACCACTCCAACTACTCCAACAGGGCCCATTATTCCAACTCCCCTCACCAGGCCAAATGTCAACTACTCCAACCCCCCTCCTCAGCCCAAATGCCAACTACTCCAACTACTCCAACAGGGCCAATTACTCCCTTCTCCCCAGCCTCAATGACAACTACCTCAACTACTCCCACATTGCCAATTACTCCAACTCCAGCCCATACCCAAATACCAACTGCTCCAACTTCTCTGACAGCATCAATTAATCTAACTTCTCTCCATATTTTTCCTTTAAGTTTCCTAAGTTCTGCCTTTAAGTTTCCTAAGTTCTGCCTTTAAGTTTCCTAAGTTTTGCCTTTAAGTTTCCTAAGTTTTGCCTTTAAGTTTCCTAAGTTTTGCCTTTAAGTTTCCTAAGTTTTGCCTTTAAGTTTCCTAAGTTTTGCCTTTAAGTTTCCTAAGTCATTCCCCTTGTGTTCCTTAAGGTTCTCCCTCAATTTCCCTTCAAGTTTGTTAATTTCTTGATTTAATTTACTTTATATCCTTTTTCAGTCTTCCCTTTATATTCTCAAAGTTTTTGCTTTCTGTTTTGTAAACTTTTCTTTCCTTCTTCCTAAGTTTTCCTATTATTTTTCCTCTGTTTACCCTTTGAATTATCTTTATTCCAGCGCTTATTATATCTTTTTGGAATTTTCCAGTCTCCTCTGTTTCATTTAAACATTTCCTTACTTTTTCATTATTATTTGCTTTGTTCTTCAACTTATTGAAAGATTTTATAAACCCTATTTTCCTATGTTTTTCATATCTTTTAAACTAGGTGCCGTCTCAAATTTAATTGTGATTCTTCTCTTATGTGACTCCATCACACAATCTGATTTTCCTAAGTTTTAACCTTGTTGATATGGATTATGATTTACTAGGGGAATTCTTTCTTTAAATTGTTTCCCCTTGGATTTCCCTTTGTTTTTCCCCTATCTCATCTAATTACTCCCTATACATTTCCTAAGGTTCCTCCCTTATGGTTGCCATCTTCAAATCTTATTGAATACTCAAATTTCCATATGCTTTTGATAAGTCATACCTTTGAATAATCAATGTTTGCCCCTTCATATCTAAAACATATGAGATAAATCCTTTTCCTAAGTGCTGCATAGAGACTTCCTTTGTAACTCAACTAATGATAATCTTATATAATGCATCATTTCCCTAAGTTTACTACAATGATTCAATAAACTGCTCATCTTATTGATCTGTCATTTTTTGACAGTTTTTGATCTGAATTACATAAGTGGGGCTAACTTAGGGAACCCTGCACGCAGTGGGTGGAACTAGGTTTTTGAAGGCACTTGACGAGAATAAAGCGATCATCATTAGCCTTGCGGACCGAACCAGAGCGTGTCCAAGTTACCTTCCAGAGATTTTGTGGTGATAAAGTCGCAGATTCTTCAAGCAAAGAGGTTGGAGTGGAAAGACTGGAACCGAAGAAACAACCTGCTACAATGGCCACAACTGAAAGAGAACAAGGTCAAGAGTGTATAAGCGCGCCAAGCTAGCGCTCATCAATCATGACGTGATGTCATTTCCACCCGACCTTGTCCTCGATTCCCTCTTATGAGTCGGGAAAGCACCTATTCGTTCTCGTGAATAAGTTCATTTACAGAAACTTACTACTCAAGTACTCAACGTTCAACGTCAACGTAACGCTGACTTTGTAGCTTTTCTTCGTGCTAGGCCTCCTTGACTATTGGTTCATGGTTCCGGTTAACGGGTACCAAGCTGTTATCGATGACCTCTTCCGAAGAACGATCTCAGTTATGTTCCAGGGTGCATCAGCTCATGTGTAAAATCTTCCTTCCTTCATTCCCTACCACTACATCTCGCCGGGATCTAATCCTGTCCCTGCTTTTTCAACGCCTTTCTCCTTGCTTGCGACCTGAGTGAAGGCTACCAAGCCCAAGAACCATGATGGCAAACTTCCCATATCCGTAGCCTTAAATCATTAACGCAGGTATTGCTACAACTTTGAATTGACCCGTAGCAACTAGCATCTGTGATGTCCAATTCAAAAGACAGTGAAGTCAGTCTCTCAATTCATTGTTACTGGGTATACTGACGAGGTGTTTCTCCTATGTAGATGATTCCAGTTTCCTCTTTGCTCTTAGCGCCATCTTTGGGGAACGCTTCAAATAACCTTCATAGGCACGTCGACAAACTCCAGATCTCTAATTCAACCAAACCAATTTCTAGCGAATGTTATGGATAGTCCCCAGGTTTCTACAAGACCTGAGGATATTCTTCCATGATCTATTCCATTCGTGAGGGCTATATCTGGACGGACCGTCCCGTCATACTTTGCGACCTTCATTCCGGACCAACGAAAGTTAGACCATTCTCTCTGCTGATTCGCACAATGCTGATTTTCGATGGACCAAGAATTATCATATGGAGGATGTTCATCATGCTACGGTGTATGCTCAACCTCACCGGTCTTTGAATTTGCCAGGATCCCCTACGTACTCTTGGTGTCATACTTGCCCATAGTTTGGGTGCGGGTATAAGAGAGCCAGCTTATTATAATTTCCTCATCCCATACCGAAACTGGAAGGGGAGAAAGATACCGACCCGACTACATGTCCTTCAAGCATCAGCATGGATCAAACCCTGCACCCATGTCCTTGGAACTGAAGCCTCCTCCCCGTCTCCTACTACAGCATCGCTATACTCCACCTCTCACAATCAAACTCGACTTCATGGTCTGCAGCTCCACTGTCAGTCTCTCTTCCTTTCCACTCTGATTTAACTGCGCCCATGCCTGCGTCTCTCCATCGGAGGGCCTGGATCACACGGTCGAATCCTGGTCCCAGAAACCACCACCATCGAAGACATTCCTCTATCCGCCTGGTTATCCTGCTTATCACGCGCCATCGGCGAAGGGAGTGGGAGCGGGAGTGGTATACCCAACGTTGATACGACCCATGAGCCGTGCTTCTCCCCTCCCTTGGGCCCCGCATTACCCTGCTCACGCTCACTCTCCTTGGAATCGAGTAATTTGGGGGAGGAATGTGTTATGTTTTTTTTTTTTTGAGGCCGACGCGCAGGAAACTTTGACATGAGGGTAGACGACTCCCCAGAGTGATCCTCCGGCCCCTTCTCCCATTGATAGCTACGGCGACAGAAATCAGTTGAACGGTTCCTAGGCCATGGGTTCACGTGGCAGTAGGTGCAAGCTCAAAGGCGGATGGAATTGGATTATGGGAGAAGAAGGTGAGATGATGCGAGGAGCGTAGTTGGGATGAAGCGAGTACTGAGAAAATGGGGTGAGTTTCTTTTCTCCTATAATAATCTACTACTGAGTATGCCGCTGTTCAGCAGGACGAGGTTCCGCTTATCTGAAGAGTATCCCATCGCCCTTCGTCGTCTGGCCCAGAATTTGTCAGAAGGACACCAGAGAATGCCGACTCCCCGTCATTGAACTCCTTCTCAAAGTTATTCTAGTATCCCACGAATGCTGGATACACCGAATATGGAATATGCCACCTCCACCCTCGATCCACACATTCCTAGTGCAGGCGTAGGCAAAGACCAAAACTCGCTTGTCGAAGAAGTACAAGTGCTTCCACATTCCTTGAATGAATCAGTATCTTCGCCTCACTTTCCCGTTGCCTTTGTACAATACGCTCAATGGGTGGGCGGGCGGCGAGAGCCATACTAGCATGGAGTTATTGTAGGAGCCCACGGTTTCACAACGCTACGGTGTAGTTGGTCACCCTGTTATGATGGGTACTCCAAATCCTTCTTCGTTCTTTGATACCATTCTTGATACTACTTTATATCCCTTCGGAGCCTTGCGGTCCCAACGTGGTCTACCTTTTGGTTTTTAGTATGTGCATTGTCTAGTTTGGTACTGGATTTTTCACTATATGTACCTCTTGCTTTGGCTCTTTGAATATACTTGTTAGTTACCTGCAACAAGTATACCTCCCTGAGGGTTTTGAGATTCTCCTGCGATTGGAGTTTAACAATAACTGTTTCGAACGCTGCGAAGCTGCAGTGCTGAGAACTTGGATCAACTTTCATCGGACCGGAAAGCCCGAACGGCATCACTTAGTTGGGGGAATGCTTTTCGAAAAATAAGAAAACGCTGCGAGAACGATAAACCAGCTACATTTGTACTCTATACAGCCACATTTCCAACTGGGTCGAGCGTGAGTGTACAAGGGACCACTGTGCTACTATGCCGCTTCCCATCCACTGACGCTGACCTCGGTCTTGTACTTGTTATGAGTTTTTTCGAACCAGACGTGAGTGAGCAGTTGCCGACCATCCTCGGTTCCCCGATGGCAAGCGACATAGCTCCCCGGCATATATGAGTGGGCCGCCCTGAGGAATTACATTTTGTTGTTTCCTGCGTCCAATCCATACACTTCGTTTATGATTATTGCGGTACGAGTCGCAAATATCCTTTGCGGTTTCATCCCACTCTGTGTCCTTCAGAAATTGAACATGCGACCACACAGTTTGGTCTTGGAACCCGAATGTAACTGCAAATCTCACCCGATACTCCTCGTGTTGAAAACAGAGAGTGCCTGTGATAGTAGCATCATTCAAGAAAAGAATCACAGTGTCACTTTTCCATCTATCCCAAGCATCGCCGGGGTATGTTTCCCGTTGGGAGAAACCAGCATTGATCGCGCTGGAGAAGGATACAGTGAAAGCATAAGAAGTGCGAATGGGAAGAATGGCTGGAGGTACGTGGAGATAAATCTTGTCAACGATGCGGACATTGAGCGCATAGGTAGCATCCAGGCTCTGGTACTGGCGACGTGCCTCAATGAGGATGGCTACATTATCTGTCAGAAATTTTGACATCCGGTCAAGCTTCTTCTCCGACATGCTTGCACGTTCCTTGTCATAGTTATAGGACTGTTTAATGTCATCGAGACTGGGGTTGTTCGTTTTGAAATCAAGAACAAGGTCCAACCAGCCCTTTCCAGCCACGACAACAAACGACCGGCGGGTCGGGTCATGTATGAAGAGGAACGTCTGGGGTAAACGAGACTCCAGTTTGAAAACTCCCAGCCTATGATGTGCAGGATCAGCAGTAGTGGTGGCGACGGGGAGTTCTGCGTTGGAGGAGCTCCTAATAGGCCTAATTCCTTGGCCACCAGAAAAGAAGACCACGATTTGGTTAGAATTGAAGCGCTTAGCTCTTTGATGGGGAAGATCCCATGCCCTGAACAATAGTTCCTGTGGGCTCCCCTCAATTTTTCCACACTTGGCCAGTATTTCATCTTCTTCAAGAACTTCGTTCGGTCGAAATCTCTCATACTTGTCAACTGACTTGTACAAATAAATGGCCAGACGGTTCGACGTCTTTGATCTGCAATTCAGAATAGCCAAAAACTGTGTCGTGTCATTGATGACGGGTAAGAGAGGAAGGTGGGCTAGTAAGCCCATATTGGTCATTGAAAACGGTCGTTGGTGAAAGGCGTCGGCGGACCAGGGAGGACACATATACTCGCCACATTCTTCAAACGCGTCTGGACCAGTGGCAAGTATCCCACCGTTAGATGATGCCTTCCAAGCAAAGATTGTGTGATCATCAGACACCCTCATAATCTCCTCCTGGAGCCTGATGAATGCATGTTCTCCTTCGCCATAGATCGGCGGCATGTGAACACTAAACATTCCCATCAGCGAATATGCCCTGTCTTCTACCCGTGTTGTCTCCCTTCCAGCAGCCCAAGACATTCTCGCCGCAACACTGCTCTCGTTCGGATCAGCATACGAGAACAGAATCTCCGACGGGATCCCAGTAATCTCCGTAATGGTCTCTTGCAGGCTCGCCTTCGTTCCAATCTTCACCCAGTCATTTGTGAAGAAGAAAACTGTCTGTGGCGCTATCAACTCCTGCAATGTCCATCCTCTCGTAAACCATTTACACATCCGGAACTTCAAGTTGAAGGACTGGCTGACATCGTCACTTTGCATATCCGACAGGTGAGCATAGCAAACTTCTGATTTGCTATAGTAATTGTACATTGAGTTGATCGCCTCTGAGAGCTCGGAACTGCTGGATTTATCAATGCAGCAGGTGTCGATCCAGATGTGCTCCCAATCTTCACTGCGCGCCAGCTTGCACGCTCGCACAACCTTAGACCACCCTTTCATGCTCTTTCTCTTCGAAGGGTCCTGCATATCTTGGAACGTCACCTCCTCGTCTCCCATACATGTGAGAGGATCGCATATCTTGGTATCTTCTTCTCATCGCAAAGTAGACGAGCTCTGGGTCTGTACCAGTGGTCCGAAGGAGTCGCATGATTGTTTGGTACCTTTTCAATGTGTGAGTTTGGCAACATAGGCAGCACTATCTTTGACTGAAACATACTGAAAGGCTCTCTGTTTGTTCAATGACTAGAGAGCAAGCCCTAGGCCCACTTTATAGGTTCGTTGACAGGCAACCACCGTAAACGGGTGTAGAGCACCATTAATAGGTATTGACAGCTTCACCGAAGCTGCGCCAGCAAAAACGCTGCCCAATTCACATGAGATGAGATAGTGCCTGAGAGAACCACAACACATTGCAAGATTACACGCTCGACGCTCGTCTCTTCAATTTCTTCACACCCAATGAGGCTCAAAGGCTGTCTGCACTACATATCATACGATCATCCCGGTGTAGATGAGCGATAAGGGAACTTAGATCCACAGGACGAACAGGGCAGTGAGGTGGGATGGAGCTTACCAAGGGTGTTGTCACCGATCCCGAACACTGTTGTTTCAGTACCCTTGTATTTAGGCTACGGGACAGGAGATCCTGAATATCAATAACGGAAGATCTGCGGCCTCTCAGGTATGTTGCGCATACTTAGTGGAAGTTCTGAAGCATGATTTGTACTTATTTGAACCTTGCCCAGACGCCTACTGCAGGGTGCGGATACATTAGAATTTTGCGATGTATCAACTGGTCATCCGGCCTATATAATCGATTTTCTAAATAATCCATTGAACACCCGTTCCAACACCGACATATTGATTGAGAGAAAATCATTCAATCCAAGTAACTCTAAATCTGCCTTGCAATGTACACGAGGCAGATACCACGGACATATTGTAACATCCCTCCTGTCGTATCGGCCCATGTCAAGCAGCGATATATAGCTGTTCGACCTAGTACCACACCCCATCCAAGTCTTTCGACTACGACAATGGTGCAACCCCCTCTAGCTAAAACCTCCTTCAATCTCGACACTTCTGGAATCGCTGGCTTTTTTGGCGGCGAGGAAGCTGTGACCGCCATGTCCACAGTTCATCTTTTTACCGGTCGATGGCTACTTGGATGGTACAACTCCCCCGGGAGCTATACAATCGCCAAATGCTACGGTCGTTTGGCCAAGGGGGGGCTGTGGAGAGGACTTTTTTCCGGGGACGGTTCAGACCCCGTGGAACTCTTCGGTTTGGGAGGAAAGAAAGGACCGCGATTCGTCGCAGCTGAATCGGGGACCAACCTCCCAGTAACGGGCCATCTGGCTTACCTTCTTTCCAAGCGATGCCAAAATGTGGAAACGAAGGCTCAGGTTATTGATGGAGAGTGCAGGAGAAAAAACGCTGGCGTTAACGTATACGTCGTTCATTTGCGACGTGTTCCCGGCACACAATGCCGCGTCGCTTCAGAGGGGGCCTACTTATCCATCTTCCTGGCGATCCTCGCCATTCTCGCGAACATAACCGTGTGCGCTGTCAGCGCTGTTTACCGGCAATGGTATGCGTTCGCGATGATCCTTTTGGGAATAGCAGCGAACGGTATCTCTTGTTTAGTTATCGGGTCTGGGAATCTTGAGCTTCGTCATTCGTTGCCTTCTGAAGGTTCTCCGCGTGGGGATGGGGTTATGATCAATGGGAAATAACATGATTGTCCTTCTTGGGGATGAAGGTGCTGTTAACTTTGTCACCAAAGGATCGTTTTTTCTCGATTATAACAGCAAATCGAGCAAGGACAGTGGCCGTAATGGCCAAAAACCGGTTGGAAGTGTGGGTTATAGTGGTACTAATGACACGATAAAATCGGTTGCTAGCAAGCAACCCTCTCCTCTCTACCATACAACTCCGTTACCCAAACTTGAATCCCCATCTTACATCAGTTCACCGCCCTCTCATGTTGAACTCTCGGCCCCTTCACCATCTGAACATTCAAACTTGAACAAGATAGGTGCTTGCGCTCTGTTTTTGACAGTGCAGTTTGTGCTCCAGCTTCTTTTGATTCCCCAATCTCCCTTGTTTGGACAGATCCTGTTCCTTGTTTCTCTCGGCATCTCATGGGCCTACAACACATACCTCGCATCGCTGGACCGTGAAAATTTTCAAATCGACATCATCTCTCATCGTCTTGACCTGCATCGAGAGGCCGACAAACCAGTTCCAAAGTACGATCTAGCAACGTGGACAGGCGCTGCCGTCTTTGTGGCATATGTCCTGCGGCCTTCCAATTGTCGAGAGCTTCTTGACCGTATTATTCCAAACAACACTGGAACGTGGAACCAATTTAAAGAAGAAATCGCCATGTTATGGAGTCAACTTCGCAGTCCGTCCCTGTGGGAAACATTGTCCCCGCTCGGCAAGAACAGGTTGTGGATCCCTTGATGAAGGACTTGCTTGTAGATGCAGGCTATGCTCGGACGGTATATTTGAAGTATCTCGCCCAACTCTCTGAGTTCACTCGGGGTAAAGAAGGGGTTTGACTTCACTTTGGAGATACATAGATACATATATATGCACCTTGTTTCCAGTTTACAGGTCCATTGTTTAGCGGATGTTTCGCACCCGAAATGTCGCGCAAGGTCGCTAATTAGGTGGCGCAAGGAGTTGACCATTCGTTCTCGACTTGTCTTTCATATTCCAGATCATATTTTCGACGACCGAGAACGTGTTCACCCTCGAATTTGCTGGTGATTTCCTCGAACAAGTTGCGGGAGGTAGTTGGAGTACACGAGCAGAAAGCCGTCGCCTGTTCGCATGTATTGCTCACGCATAGCACTGAATTAGAGATTTGTTAGTGCCTTGCCAATCCGAAGGTAGCTCAAGCGACTTACCCATACTCCACCTGTCCGGCTGTATCGAGAATGTCGAGCAAAGCAACGTCGAGCGTCGTCAATAACCCACGTTATTTCCATCTGTTTCCATCCGCGGTGAAATGGAAAAGATGTCTTTTAGCGGAGAAATGGCATAGAAGAACTCGATCGATGCTTTAGCATCTGCCACTTCCAGTCGCTTTTCGTTGCCCCGTTTCCGCAGATAAGTACTGTCGAAGAGTTCTCGGGTGCCGACAGCGACGACACGAGCCTGTTCCAGCAGTGTCTCCTCCTTGTAGTTGAGGTGCCGTCAAGGGCTATGATTCCGGTGAGCACAGACCTCGCCTGAACATATTATCATTGACTTTCGATAGAATAGGCTATCAACCTCCTTCGCGTTGATTCCTAGCACTTGGACGACGGACAGCTTCCCCGATGCGACTCCAGCCAAAGAGGAATGCTGCTACGCGCACTCCAACTATCCCTGTCGCACACGCTGCCACTACCGCAGTTGATCCTCATATTCCACACCTGATGAAGAATCCTCCAGGCCTGAGCTGGTCGATTTGTTGTAGAAGAATTAAGAGACCCGATGTCCTCGACCATTGGTGGATCCAAGTTTTTGGAGGGACTTGACGAAGATAAAACAATCATCAGAGTCCACTGTGCCGCTTACCTTGGTAGCTACTCCTGAAGGCCATTGACTACCAAGTTATCATCGATTAATTTGTCGTGATGGAGAAGTCGCTGATTCTTCAGGCAAACAGCTTGGAAAGGTGTGAAGCCAAACAGTCCATTTACATGTGTCGGTAAAGATACATGATAAGAGAATCGATATTTTGATGTCTTCCAAGACTGACTCTCTTTTTCCGAGTCCGTAGCAGGATCTATGTATGACAATGAGTCATTGTGGGTGAAAACAGATGGAACGGACCAAGGTCGGAAACGGCATCTTCCTCGTCCACGATACAAGTGCTATCAATGTTGAGTTCATATTTCCGCGAGATACCAGCGTTTCCACCGAGTAGAGAGATCCTGACACTTCTGAATTTGTCGCTCATCTGCAGCTGTATCTCGGAGAGTTCACCATTATTTGTTCGAACAAGACTTCGGAATGGGATGTGAGATGAAGCATAAGCAGCAAAAAAAGGGGATGATTGTTCAGTCAACGCACGAATAGATCCTGTCATTCATTCTTCCTCTGGAAGTATAGCCAATGCTGCCAGATATCATGGTTGATATTGGTCCATTTGTTTGTTTTAAGGACTACGAAGCCAATTTTTAAGAAAGTTCGAAGTAGACGTCGGTTATCGATTTATCTGTCAAGCCATCCTATAAGCTGTTTTCTTGTCCAGTTCCAATAAATTCGCCACCACGACTGCATTTTGGAGGAGCAGGAGGAGGAGGTCAAGAGTTGGAAATGACATCACGTCATGACTCATGACTGAGCGCGCTTCTTATTGAGCGCTCAAGACAATCCCTTCTTATTTCAAAACTCTTAGTCTTTAACCTAGTCGAACAAGTGCCTGTTCCCTCTATATAAAACACCAAAAACCCGAATACAAGCGGCCAGGTACGTAATCTCGCTCGACACACTTCTTGTACTCCCAATCCTCGCTGCGCGTCAGTTCCCACGCTCCCACAATCTTGGACCACCCTTTCAACTCTTTCGTGCCCTTTTTCTTCAATGGATCCTGCATATCTTGGAACGTCACTTCCTCGTCTTCCCATACGTGCGAGAGGATCGCATATCTCGGTGTCTTCTGCTCATCAAAGTAGACGAGCTCCGGGTCTGTACCTGTGGTTCGAGGGAGTCGCATGATAATCTGATGCCTTTTCAATATGCGAATTTAGCAGCATGGGCAGCGCTATCTTGACTAAAACGTACCAAAAGGCTTTGTGTTTGTTCAGTGACTAGGGAGCAAACCAAGTACTGGGCCTACTATTCACAGGCAGTGTCGAGAACATTGTGGTTTCGGTACCCTTGTATTCAGGCTACGGCACAGGAGATGCTGAATATCAATATCGGAAGATCTGCGGTCTCTTGGGTATGTTGCACATAGTGGAAGTTCTAAAGCATTGTTTTGTACTTATCCTATATGTAGTTGAAGACTGACTTCCTGATAGCACTCAGGCTTGAAACTCATAATTCCAAACTTAGGCATAGTTCTAGCACACCTCGGTATCTTGTGCCGTTCGTCTACAGTGAAATGAATTTAGAGGTAAGGTTAATGAAGGGTTTTGACGAGTGCATACTACGTGTACTCAATCTTCCTTTGAATATCTATCACCCACCGTCAGCTCCTGTGGAGACTCTCAAATTACGCCATAGAAGGAAGAGGTGTTTTCCGCCAGTACTGAAGGTGAGCCCAGACTGTATTCGTTATCATACACAACTGCGAGGAGTGGCGTGTATTAGCTATCTGGAATATACTCCGAAGCAAGTTGTACGTCACTTTACGCTGGGTTTTCAATTTGATGGACCACTTTTATTCATAATTAGTTTCCGTACTTGGTATTACAAGGCAGATACTAGTTCCAAGACAATAACTTTCTCAAGGGTAGCCTGGTCACAAATCCACATATATACCAAGCCTGCCCACAAACAGAAACCTGTAGGCAACAAAATCAAGACAAGTTGAGGAAAACGATAGTAACCTATGGCAATTGGTACACTCCCTAGACTACCCGGAACTTAAGGGCTTAGGATACCACCAGTCACTACCAAAGGAGTCTGACCAGCAGCTTGTGACTTGTGCGATAGCTGTGAGCATTTTTGTAGAAGAGTTTCCCGGTGGCCAGAATATTCCTTCAATCCGCCAAGATTTTTGTTTTACTCCGTTCGTGTGTTCAATGAATGGTTCATTTTTCTGCGAGAGAGGGTCTGAGCCTGAGACTAAATAAGCCATGCCCTACGAAATTTACTTGAATTGGAACACTTTTCCGACCCGGCCAAAGCAAGAATACTTAATCTGGTAAGTAATCGCCGCAACCCGATTTTTGATCCCGGTTCAATGTTTTATTTCTACTACCTACCAAATGATAAGAATGACATTGCAAGTACAGTATGCTAGTAGCGTCACTGCTCGTCATCAGCGGCTGACGCATTGCCTCAACCGCCATCTGCGACTGTGCAAGTCACGTTGGGGTGATATGGAAAATGAAATATGTTATTCAGGATGGCCACACGGTGAGATCATCCTGCCTAATGACTTCAATATGCATCGCTGGCGATATGGGAGCGTGAGTAATCAGCACACATCGGCATCTGAGCCATTGGTGTGGGAAGGATGGGGGAATGCGAACTACTAAGGAAGTGGTCTTGGACAGACCTAGAAATAGTACACCGATGTCTGGATGAGAAAGATTGTTGTATCGCTATGTTGAATAACAAGTCACGCACGGGGGTGTCCTCTCCAGACGCTATTTCAAGAATTTCAAAGACATCCGAAGTAGACAATAACACCGCTGCAAGCTCCTGTAGATATTCTGGATGCTCGATGTTCCGAGTCCTCTGCGCTTGTATGCCAATCTATCGTTCTCGGGCGGAAGACGCCTGGAAGTCCATCTACGCCTCAATCCCGACCGTCGCGTCCTTTCGTTGACCCGGGCCGTCGCATGGAATCATCAGCACTCTCAGAAAACCTTAGAGCATCCATATCCATCGAGTTTCATCTTTGGTTCGCTGAACAAGATGGCTCTGGCGTCGCTCATTTCGGCCCTTGGTTTATAGCGCAACAAAGACGCCTAATAAAATTCCGTACTAAGTATATAAGTCTTTATTGTCAGATAACGAAGGAGTAGTTGACTGTATATAATATTGGATTGGGATTCCTACAAGGCTCTTAAATCGGGAGGTGCCACAAGGCTGACGAGATAGATAACAAGAACGATGACAGAACAAGGATAGTAGAAAACAGAATGGAAACAGAAATGAGGAACACAACAAGAGATGGCAGGGATGTCAAATGATGCTTGATGGACGAGGGAGGAGGGTGAAGAGATAGTCATTGAACCGAAGGAGGCAGATGGTAAAATCACAGCACTACGCAACCACCACAGCAACCACCAGCGCCTTCGTCATTGGGATCTTTGTTTGCGAATGATCCCGGAGGGCCTCCTCCACCACCGACAGTCATCATTCGGCCAGTGTTTTGTTGGTCCTAACATAAAAGATGGGTTAACAGGTAGACATTGACTATCATTTGGCAGAAATAGACCTTGTTGTATTTTCTGATTTCACGGACGAGATTACTGAAAGCCTCATCGACGTTGATCCTCTGCTTAGCGGATGTTTCAATAAACTTGCACCCGAAATGTCGTGCAAGGTCGCGTCCCTCTATAACGCACGTCAGCGAAAGCTAATTAGGTGCCGCAGAGCGCTGACCGTTCATCCCAACTTGTCTTTCATATTCCAGATCACATTTGTTCGCGACAACAACGACCGGGAACGTGTCCTGGTCCTTCACCCTTAGAATTTGTTGGTGGAATGTACTGATTTCCTCAAACGAGTTGCGGGAGGTGATGGAGTACACGAGCAGAAAGCCCTCGCCTGTTCGCATGTATTGCTCACGCATAGCACTGAATTAGAGATTTGTTAGTGCCCAGCCAAGTCCGAACGTAGCTCAAGCGACTCACCCATATTCCTCTTGTCCGGCTGTATCGAGGACGTCGAGCAAAGCAACCTCGTCGTCAATAACACACTGTTTCCGGTACGAGTCTGGCCACCGCTTAGTTTACTTGAGAAAATTCAAACAGCGTAGCTTGCCTTCAATGGTAGGGTCATATTCGTCCACGAAATGACTCTGAATAAACTGGATAGTCAAAGCTGACTTTCCAACACCTAGAAGTAAACGGCTTCATAAGTTCATGTCGAGCCGAAGCAGGGGATTCCACTTGCCACCACCACCAACAACGACAAGCTTGTACTCCCTCAAGAAAGTTGTCTGTAACGTGCCACAAATCTCAGAAATGGCCGCATGTTTCCCATTTAGCGTTAACGCACCCTTCCAGCCATTTCTCCTGAACTTTCTACTTCTTTCTAGACTGATGAATGAACGTTGTACAGAAAAGAGAAATAAAGTGAAGAAGCAGGTAAAGAGAACAGTGAACCGGAAACGGACAGTAGATATGTATCTCGGGCCACGTGGTTTATTACAGGAATTCCGGAGTAATTTTCCTTTTTGGGAATTGGTGATTGTCATCGCCGAAATCATAGATGTCGATGAGTTTCGAGCCTCCATCTGTCCATCTATGATTCCACAGGTATCCTTTTGCCCTTCAATAAACTTAGAGGCTATGTGTCTCTCTCACTAACTCCTCTTTTTTGGTCTACAGTACAAAGCTGTAAATTCTTAAGCTGTCGAGCTCAAGCCGACAGGCTCTTAAACGCCATTCACTGAACCCGCTCGTAGCAGGCTCGGTCTTGAGTCCTGAGCTCGAATTAGCACTAAATTTAATTTCCTGTTCGTGAGGTTTTGGTTCCTTGCATCGTCACTCCGATGAATGTCGTCGTCGTACTGCGGCTGGATGATGTTCCCCACCATTGCCCCACCATCGTACTTTGATAATATCATTGAATAGACAAAACCCGTACTGTTATAGAGTTAAACTTATCTTTCCTTTCTATATGCTACAGGACAAGGGAACCGTAGACGACACTGCGGATTTCCGAGACCTTACCGTCCTTCTTGCCATATTCAATATATCAAGTACCACGAAGATGTGTGCGGCAGAACTTCTCAAGTGCTAAACACATGTCAATCGGTGCGGAGACAGAGATAAATGCCCGCTCACCACTCTAGTACCAACTTCTGAAACTTACTTCTAGCTTGATATCCGGTGCAATCCCCTCCTAAACCTACTACTCACAACTCTAACCGCCCCTCCGGGCCGCTTTTCATGTAAAAACAGAGCGCTGGGAGGGGAAGAATCAAGACTGATATCAGGATGGGTAGATGCAGATCTACTGGACTGGGAGAGATCACAAAGTAGCAGCAACCACATCAAGAAAAATGATGATCTCAGGCCTTCTCAGGCTTGACATCGCCCGGTTGACTGACCAAATCGTCATTGAGCCCCGAAATCTAACCGCTTGTTCCAGTACTATATAGGGTGTTCCTCATAATTCAGATATAAGGTCAGTATGACTCTTAGTGCGTACTGGAACAGGAATATGGTTTGATTTCTGCCCTGATTGCCAGAATGAACATAGTGGAAAGGCACATTTAAATATCGATTACAACTCTCTATCAAGCGAGGCGTCAACTTGAGTTTTGTTCGCCAGACACAAAAAGACGTAGGCAGCGTCCTGAGCGATCGTCCCGGCGGATATTCACAGCACATTCCAAAGTGTTTGAAAAGCGAGGATACTAATGCTTATTATCCAACACTCGAGTCGAATTCAATAAGGGGGTTAGGAGAGGCTGCTTGAAACAAGGAATCACAAAAACAGACGAGCAAAGTGGACCCCACAATTACTGTATACCTGTGAGACGTTGATGACTCCTTTGACATCGCCTTGACTGACCAAATCGCTATTGAAGTAGATGCAACCGTTTGTTCCATTAGAATCACTGTGGTGCTAGTATACAAGTCCGTAGAGATCGTCAGTGTGTGACGTGTCTGCCTAGGAGAGACTGATTACAGTGCGAGTTCGCATGATAGATCCAGCACGCGCCATCAGCCTCGACTCGGAGTATTGGAGAGGCAAAAAAAGGTAGTTACGAAAGGCACATCGATGATGATGGGTGGTCATATAGGAGAGCGGGGGATGTGGCAAAGCTGAACAGAGGACTGGAGCGCGATGACCACTGGCAGTGTCTATTCCCGCTTTTAAGCCACGATTAACGAAAATCATAGACACTTGGTTTCCCTCGGCGTCTCGAACCCTTTCCTGGGGACAATAAGGGAAAAGATCGCAGCTTCGCCGTATAATCTAAGCACAAAGCTTACAGGTGCGGGGGGTAGTGGGTGTGCCGTGACACTCATTCCTGACGGTAATTACACATACTTTGGACGATTTATATGCCCCACGATTTTCTCCTCCACCGGCATTCGTTTATGTCCCCGGTGTTGCGGCCTCGCATATTTCTTTTCTCGGCAACCCATTGTTTAACCGAGTCGAGGCTCAAGTTACTTATTTAATTGTCTGTTTTCGATTTATTTCAGCGATGCATCGATGAAGAATCTGCTTTTGGAGCTCTCGCAATGTGGTTTTGATCCGTACTTGAAGTCGGTTGGGGAGTGGGCTTGTGATTTTGTCTCCCTATGCAGAGCACCGAAGTTTGGGTGCGGGTGTTACCCAGACAAAACCGAAGACGTTCTGTCAAATTACAGCATGATTCGATTCTGGCATCTTTCGAGACCAAGTCTGTGTCGAAGCTCACAGGGTGGGCACATGATTTAGGCCAATGGCTCTACGTCTAGCTGTAGAAAATAGTAGCTACTGCCACTGGTAAAAATATCTTGTATCTCACTTCAGAATGATTTTGTAAAACTATGCTTGCGAACCAATTGTGGGGAGACCACACCATGTTTGGCGAGCGAGAAGGGTTGTACGAGATATATACAAGAGGAACTTGAGCTTAACTACAGATCCATCAAGATTAGGACTTCGAAAGCTCTGAGCTTGATACGGTGCCCTTTATCCTCGGGACCACAGTACGATTCAAGTTCCTTTTAAGAATCGTATTTTGAAAGGTAATAAACGAAGCCTATCTCCAAAATCAGGCTTCAGGTGAACAAACCATGAATACAATTAGGGATGTATTAATTCGTTTAGCGAAAGTAAAATTACGAATAAGAGTACAACAGTAGAAATCCACAAGTACAGTACGAGATTATAAACTTTCTAGGAGAGTCGTTATAAGCGAAGTAATGAAAATAAATCTATCCGTATACATATGACAAACAAGGGCATTCATTCACTCTCTGAATCAGAGTCACTGTCCATCTCCTGTGGTGCTTTGGGTGTAAGATGAACAATGCGAGTATCCCTGACTTCGAGAGTTCGAGATCCAAAGTATCGTTGACTCTCAAAACTCCAGCTAAAATACCTTGTCAGCAATTATATTCAAATGTACGTAAACGGGATGCACTTACTCGACGTTGCCTCGTATCCAGTGAGCAGTTGCATCCAAGTACTGAGCGACACTGGCATCTATCTCCGGCCCCATGAAGGCATGCGTGCGCGCGCATCCACGTAGCGATCCATGAGCTCGTTGAAATACGTGCCAACATGATCACAAGCAGCCTGTAGGTCGATGTTCTTGGCCTTCATGAGCACAGTGACGATGTTATTGCCACTGATACCCTTGCTTTGCTCCATGTCGTACGAGTAGACATCCTATTTTAGTGTAAGAACGGCATCGAACTAAACCAAATTAAGGTTCACTTACGTTGGCCCAACAAACCATGTCGGCGGCTGCCCAATATGCCTCCATAAATGTCGAATCGTCGAAAACCTCTTGCGGTAGATCGATGCCGAGAACGTATTCAAAAAGTCCGAAACATAGTCGAATTGCGCTATTTTCTCGTCGGAGGTCAATGAAATCCTCAAGACCAAGGATCTCCCCTGCTTCACGAAGCTCGGCTTCTCTTGAAACACACTCGATATAGTTGTCACAGTGTACTAAGAATCGACGAAGGCTGTTAGGCCAGCTGTGCTTGTGTA
>JADNRY010000834.1:0-24595 GCA_015501585.1 Rhodocollybia butyracea
GACATCGATTTTGATAGTTCTTCATCCCTGCCGTCAAAGTGTTCGCCCTCTCCGACACCATCCACTTTCACGTCCAACTGACGGGACCGCTGGTCTCACTGCGTCAGCTTGTTTATTCCAAACTTTCCAAATCAACAGGTTCCCCACACGCATCAGCCAAACTCGCTCCAAAAATTCGAGTATACCTCATGCGACAGGTTGCTGCTGATGTGGGGGTCAGAAGGGATACAAAAACATCACATTAGGGGAGGGGACACTCAGTCCTCGGCCCCCGCCTATCGTGACTTCCTCTATACCCACGTTTGAGGGGCAATCTGAGGACAGCCTTGACTGGGAAGGGGAAGTGCGATGCGACGAGGATGTGACCCGTGGCACTCCTGGTTTCATAACCAGGGATTTGATGGTCAAGGATTTCCTGGTGCTATCAGTATCTCCCCCGGACCCGACGAAGTCAAACCTGATGTCAACACAGGTAACAGTACCAATCAGGCTCGTTACAGAAAGTGCGGAGACGTGGAGGGAAGATTAATTGTGGAGGAGAACTAGATATACCCATCGCGAACGCTATACCCCAGGGCCCGAGCTATCTTGCTTGTAATAGTAATTATTTACACATCGGTGAGCTCACCGAGTATTCCAAAAGTAGCATACATCTTTGTTTGTAAAGTCAACAGTACAGGATCAATAGACTAGTATCACTGTGCTTATCATGATACCCCTCGTAAAAATCCATCCAGCCATCTCCCAATTTTGTCAAACTCCTTCTTATGAACCTCATCCGCGTTGGGCTGATAATCGAACGAATGTTCCATCCCATCTGCAATGCTCATTACTGACTGAATACCTGCCTTGGTGAGAAGGTCGTGCAAGTCTAAACTTTCCTGTAAAAGGGCGGCACTGTCGAGCGATCCGTGAAAGAAGTAGACAGGAGACCAGGAACTATATGCAGTGCAAAGGCTAGGGAAACAGATGTCGATGTTTTTCAGGAATTAGATTTGACAGGATCTCTGATATCGGTTTCGAATCATCTTTCTGATGATTCTCAGCCTCCTTTGCGAAGGGCAGCACTGAGGCCTGGTTCGTGTTCGCCAGTGTAATAATCTAGAAACTTCCGAGCTGAAGGTACAATCTCCCTAGGAACATGCGTCTATTGGAAGGAAAGCCTGGGGGACCGGTATTATTCAATGATCAGGAATTGCCGTAACATCCGATGGCGAATCAGGAGGAAAGTATGTGTTGGGCGAGTCTGCGACTGAGAGAGAGCTAGGTGACACACATGCGGGGTAGAGAAATTCGGTGAACAGTGCTGGGTCAAGGATTTCTCGGCCACGAAAGAAGATGGAATGCTTGAGGGTGTAATAATGAGGAATGAGAAAGTTTCCACCCTGTCCATACATCGAAAAAAAACAGCTTTGGGCTTCGGTGTCGCGTGCATCATGGCAAGGTAAGCACAAAGACTCCTGCGCTAGTTCCAGCGACCGCTATTCGTTCTGGATCAATATGTATGCGAATTGATCTTGGTTCATCTCCTGAGGTGCTTGGAGGTATATCCTCGGAGAGATCGAAAGAAAAAATCGGCGATAAACCGAAAGACGTCCTTGATATCTTCTAGAACTTCGTGTGCAGTAACAGAGCCCGATGGAATTAGTCTGTAATCTGGGGAAATAAATATATGGCCTGCATCGGTGATTCGTTCTTCAGTAGCAGTTAGTCTAGATTTCTAGTGTACTTCTGAGAGTACTGACTTTGCAGCCAACTTGGAAACCAGCTGTTCCTATTTCCAACCGTTAGTCACCACCGTGAAAGTAAATTAAACCTGCTAGCGATCGGCTGGAACCTGTAAAGGAGGGTAAAGATGGTATATATATATCGAGTAGAACAGGTAGATTCTGAGCTGTCTGATAAGTGAAGTGTCTTATATACCACCGTCCTGCGTTCAAACCGACATCGAAGAAGGATAGGATTAAACGGTCCGGCTGGCCGTGCTGACCCTTCTGTGGCGCTTATGAATCAAATAAAGATGTTCAGCTACGACCACTCAACAAGCACATGTACATCGAATATTCTCTCCTTGGAAGCAGAAATGAAGCAGCTGACGCACAGTCTTATGAGAAGAACCTTGCTCGGGGCTTTCTCGGAGTCAGCTAACGGCCCTTCGAGTATATGGTGTAGAAAGAGAGGTCACAAGTTACGCATTCTGGAACAAAATCCCCCTGTTTTTTTGGTGTATATAACACGCGCACAAGACGAAAGCTCAAGAACAGTCACAAGTACTGAGCCGCTATGAACTTTCTTCTTCGATCCTTCGGCTATCCTTGTTGGCCACCAGTGGGGCGCGAGCAGTGGGAGTAGCACGAGGACAGATCAAGAACTTCGTAACATTTGGAGATAGTTATACTGATATTGTCAACGTAGGCGATGGGGGAACAGCTTGGCCAGTAAATATCATTTGTTTCATTGCTATCTATGTTGTTGACCGTTCAAAGGTATACGCTTTCAGGATACTCGGACATAGCGCTTTTCCCGTTCGCTAAATCCGGCGCAACCTGTTCCAACAATATAACTTTCAGGCCATTCCCCTCGGTGTTTGAAAGCCAGTTGCCAGCATACTTTGAGGAAGTAAGCAATGGTTTCGTTGAAATTGAAACCCGAGGAAACGATTTACACGTTATGGATCGGGACGAACGATCTTGGAGAGAGTGCTCTTTTGACCGGAGACGCAGGTATAGTGAATGACTTGGTCCTTACGGTTTCCATTTCTGACGTCCTGGATGTAGTGGGTTTTCTTCCGAACGTGACGAATTGTATGGTTGACTGGGTCAAAGTCTTGTATGAGAATGGAGCAAGGAACTTCGGTGTTCCAGAATGTGAGTTGGTGATTATTCCAAACACCGAGACAAGAGACAATAACACTTGTATCCAAAGATGATTCCGCTCGAGCTTACCATTCTATATTCTGCGACTGGATATTTCACCAAATTTTGGACATTCCCGCGGTAGCAGTTGGTTTGATACACGTCAGAAATCCTGTACTGACTCTGGTTGCATTAGAAACTCGACGGAATGGAGTGTTTTCATGAATGAGCTCGTTCTTACCGGGAACGAGGAAACACTGCTTAAGTTAGAGGCATTGTTACCTCACATTCCAGACGCACACGTCGGTAAGCCATTCGTTGCATATCAGAATCCTGGTCTTGAACGTTGCCTAATCAACCCCCAGCCCACTTTGATTCACATGGCCTTTTCCAAGATATGTTTAACCACCCTTCCGAATTCCTGAATGGCAAGTTCACATATAGTGGCATAATGCAGTGGAGACCAACAACTCACCAATCGTGCTCTCTTAGGTACAGCGCCGCTCAATGTAACGGGATGCGTAAACTCGTGTGTATTTCAAGTAAACGACCCAAACAATAGCGTTTGTACTCTGGTCAATGGAACAGACCGGGACAGCTACCTCTGGTAAGAAATTCTCAGACGGGACATGGATGAAATACTGAGAAACACGCCTAGGTTTGATGAGCTCCATCCCAGTGAACAGGCAAGTACAGAGAAGAAAAAAAGAAAGAAGAAAGTTTAACTTTGTTTGCAGGCCGATCGCATTGTAGCAAGGGAAATGGCTTTGGTGATGGAGGGAAAAAGTAGCCTTTGGGCAACATGGTTGAGCTGAGGGATCGTTCTGAAAGCCGATTGAATCGTACTTTTCTGTGGACTTTCCTATCTGAAACAAGTATGAAATGAGAACAACTTAACTCACTCCACCACGGGAACTGGTATAAGTGCTAATTACTACAGGCAACCAAGGTACTCTCGCGTGAAGAATAGAGGAGATTTGATATTGATCGGGGATCAGATCCTCACTGGTGTTTCTTCTCCTTCACTGACGAGGATAGAATCGATAATTCCAGTCCTATCTTTGGATAGTACTTAACAAACGAGTTTGGACATCATCAATTCTCTCATTCTTTCATCTCCCTCCAGTTCGCGTTCGTATCTCATGTGTTCGTACAGTGGCACTGGGGGTTGACGACAACAGGAACGCTATTGACAGACTCGGGGGGCGTTGGCCATGGCATTGAAATGTTAGATGCTTTGATAGCACCTTGACGGGCAAGGCATCTGCAGATTCCTTCAAGTCTATAAGTGGGTCATTGAACCTAATACTTAGCCAAGTCCAATGAAATAGTGTGACTTTCCTAGTCGACGCCTGTGTGTGGATTTCCTTTGAGATGCTATCAATATATATATGACCTTCGTTAGTACTGGCAGTTATGGGGACGTTTCTTTTGCTGCGCTTCTGCGGATGGGGTTCGAAGCATGTTCGCAGAATGCCTCGTGTTATCCTCGCCCCAAACATAGGTGTGAGCCCTCGTTTGCTCCGTCTTCTTGACACGAGCCAAACTATTCAATTCTGCTTCGCCATGATTCAATACCTCAAGCTATACTGTCATTCTTCGTTCTCCCGTTCGAGGGTTTAGGGTGTACAGGAACTTACTGATCGCAGTCGAAGAACTTGGGCGCATCTAGATTCCCCGACCAGCGGTAGCTCTTGTGCATTAGGTCGTAATTCGGTACTTATCCAGAAGACTTAATTCATAAATGACAGGCCACAGATCATGATCATGCTTGGTATGTAGCCACCATTCAGAATAGTAATGTGCCACGAACTTGTGTTTTCGAGTCTCGCGTCTGTGTTCTTTTATTGGCCGATGACATGCACCACTAGAAGCATTGGACAGACTCGGTATAAGTAGAAAGATACTTAGCAATCCCAACCGGCTTTCATCCTCTATTGAGGTAAATTCTGTAGTAAGCCCATTGTCTTGTTTGTTCATATTCTACGCTAATACCATTTGGTCCCATGCATAGATACTTGATGGGCGGTGTGGTATCTGCCGGTAAAAAAATCTTCAAAGCCATATCTGGCATATTCAGGCCGAACCCCACAATGGCTGTAATAGAACATCATCATGATAACCAGGCGCAACTTGCCGAGGCATTGTTGCAGGCGAATTTAACACAACAGCGAGCCAATGAAGCTCAACGCAAGGCCGAAGAAGATCAGCGCAAGGCCGATGAGGCCCAGCTCAGGGCTGAAGAAAACCAGCGCAGCGCTGATGAGGCTCGGCTTAGAATAGAGGCACAAGCAATGGAGATCGTACGCCAGGCTAAAGAGTCACAGCTCCAGGCTGAAAATGCCCAGCGCCGGGCAGAGGCGACACTGCGCGACGCTGAAGAGGTCAGGCGCAAGGTCGAAGCCGAGTATACATTCGGGATTCCGCTAGCTGAATTGCCCACGAGGGAGGAGAGGGAGGAGACCGAGAGACGCTACCACTACAGAAGAGACAGACTGCATATAGCGATAGCTGGCTTTACAGGAACTGGAAAGTCATCGCTGATTAATGCCTTTCGTGGTCTCAAAGACATCCACAAAGACGCAGCGGCCACAGGCCACAACGAGACCACCAAATATGTCGGACGATATCCTGATCCTAAACTTCCAGTCGTTTGGTTTGACGTTCCAGGAGCTGGTACACTTAACACGCCAGACTGGAAGTATTTCAATGCCCAAGGTCTCTACATCTTTGACGCAGTCCTCATTGTCTTCAACCAACGTTTCACGGCGACCGACATTGCGATTCTTAGAAATTGCAAGCGTTACGAGATCCCCTCGTACATCGTACGATCACAGTCCGATTTGACTCTCCAAAAAATCGTCAAAAAAAAAGGAAGAGGCCAAACATTGTGATGACGAGGACGAGGACGAGGACGAGGACGAGGACGAGGACGAGGACGAGGACGAAGACGAAGACGATGATCCGAGGATTGTCACTGAAGCACTCCGCGAGTACAAAGAGAGTACAAGCGAGAGTGTGGCGAAGAACTTGAAAGATGCCGCGGAGAGCTTGAAAGATGCTACTCTTGCTGATGTTGCTCAGAAAAAGGTATATCTGGTGAGCAACGATACAGTTTACGCTGTGGTCACTGGGAAAAAGAAAAATTCGAAAAAGCTGGCTTTCTTCGACGAAAAGGAGCTTGTAGGGGACCTTCTTCACGACGCGAACGAGCGACGACTCAGCAATTAGAACTGGACTTTGATAGTTGATTTCGCCCCAAGCACCCATCCGGTGATCTAGTACTCCATCTTGTAGAATCACAGCACACTTGAACCATTTTTCTTCTCAAATTTCGGGCCTTTTGAGTGAGACATCAAAGTGTCAAAAAGAAACGACTGGCTCGAGTCTAAGATTGGAATCACTGCCTGCTCGGTCCTCGGTCCATAGAAGAAACGTAAGTTACTCTTACGACGTCTGGCAGCCATTCAGTCCTCGAAGCAACTAGTATCAAGCGGGCAATGAGTGAACAATAAGCGAAACCAGTATAAGGAAGGCATCTTAAGCACTTAAAAACCGGGGAGAAAAAGTTGATTGGACAAATCCGGATTTGAACCGGAGACCTTTCGCATCGTTACCAAAATGCAAAGCGAACGTGATAACCCCTACACCATATGCCCATCCTTGATATAAAGCGACTGATATGTTGTATTTCGTCGAGGTATTCAAAGCTGGTACAAGTCCGCTCAGGCCCTCGTACTTCCTTCCCCTCGATAATCGCTTTGGACTGAGCTTTGACATAGAGAATAAAACCCACCACACTGGTCGTCGAAGACTCGAAAGCGAATCGGGTCGTTCTTGCTCGACGTCATCATTTATTGTCAAGCTCAGGCGTATTTAGCTCGTATCTGAAGAGTGTACATTTGTGAGCTCCTTGATTTTAGTATCTTCAAGTCAAGTTTAAGGAAGACTTACTTATTACTGATGAGCGCCCATCTTGGAAAACCGTGAGCGAAAACATTACTGGTGTGTTAACATGTTGAATGTTTTGATAGCGCATATTTATTGTGGTACCAACATGTCTCTCCAGAATACGTACTGCATGCGCAATCTTTTACCCAGACCTAGTATGGCAGGCTTCCCTGGTACTATAGGGGCTATTCCTGTGACTTCAACTTAAGTATCTCATTGGCATACTCAACAATCACCACGTAAGCTTTCTGCCTTTTACCCGAACCCAATGACAGCTGTTTTAAAAACCCTAGGCCGCCCCGTAAAAAAGTTGAGTTTGATGCCGGACATGTGATGAGGCCGGCATACCAATGATGTCACAATCCGACGCTCGATTGTCTGTGACTGTTGACCCAACTAATCTGATCATGGATATGGTTTACTGCTATACGTATCTGAATCTATCCTACGCGAGCACCTACTGGCAACTCTTTCCTTGAGCATGTCAAACGCGACGATCGACCCGACCCGACAACACGACAACGCGTGTGTGCCGAGGTCATCACATGTCCGGCATCAAACTTAACTTTTTCATAAGGCGGCCTACGGTTTTTAAAACAGCTGGAAACTCGGTAAAGGTAGTGGAGTCATAGGGAGCCATATCCGAACACAATTGTAAATGTTTTTATTTCCTGACACATGTGGGCTGGAAACGCCGCAGGAATTTCATAGAAACCGGTGCCGATAGGCCTACGCTCGAGTCAAAGGCAAGGTGAAAGGACTACTTAATACTATGCTGAATCCGAACCTTCGGCTCCAGAATATAACTAGACTGAAATGAACAGCAATCGTTTCTACGATTTAAAAAATCAAAGCATCCAGTGTCGCGGAAGTTGCACAGTCTCTCCCACCCAGGAAATCTTCACTAAACTCTCGCTGTATGCTTCCATTAGATACTGCAAGTCTTGTACAACTTCAGCTTCCATCATACAACTCTATATTTCCGCCCCCAACTTATTCCTCTGATCCAGTATGCGGAGAGCAGTCAATTCAACTTACCCGTCGTACCAGACCTCGTCCTGCTGGGACGTTCGCTCAAAGGTTTGGTAGTATAACGGTACTTTTAACGGACCAAGAGGAGGGGGTGTCGATACCGGTTTATGGAAGACAAAGTGCAGTAAAAGGTATCATCAATCTTGATCTACCAGAAGCTGCAAGGGAGGTTAAAGTCAAGGTATATGATGTTTCCTCAGTATATGCACTGTCTTGTCGATATGGACTAACGCTTACGAGCTACATGGTCATATGGACCTTGTCATTTCAGGCGGGACCTCTCAGAATACTATTCTTGCAGATTATGTGTACACGGTATGGAGGCACAATCCAGACACATCCGACCAAGGTTCTGCTACATGCCCTTCCAAGCTACCCTTCACATGTATGTTCCCCTCCACGTTCAAGGATAGCATGGGTCGTGAATACCCGCTACCACCTTCGATGCAGGCTGCATATCCTGGTTCATCCGGTTTGTATGCCAATTGCACGTATAGGTTAACGGTTAATATCGTAAAACGAGGGTTTTTTGCACAGGTCAAGAAGTAAGTATAGTTTTTTTTGCGCTTGTTTATGTTGGTATGCGGTTGACTTTACTATGTTTTTTAGGCTCGTTGTTCCTCTCCACTATTATCCTAGAACAAGACCACTTATGTTTATGAACTCCAATACGACTCTGGACTTGTTTTCTGACGTCAAGATTTCTCCAGAGGAATGGTACCAAACAATGATAGTGGTACAATCGCGAGAGCCTACCGTTACTCCCCCAGTACAGTGCAGCGCAAGTTATCCCTTTTAAAAGCTTATTGGCTATTAACATCTGTCTTTGTAGCTTTTCATCCCTTCTATCAAAGTATTCGCCCTTTCCGATGCCATTCACTTTCATGTTCAGATAACGGACCACTATTTTCATTGCATCAACTTGTTTATTCCAAACTCTATAAATCAACAGGTTCCCCACATGCGTCAGCCAAACTTGCCCCAAAAATTCGCGTATACCTCATGCGACAGATTGTTGTCAATTTAGGAGGTCAAAGGGGATGGAAAAACATCACATTGGGGAGGGGATAGTCAGTCCTAGGCCACCGCCTATCGTGAATTCCTCCATACCCGCATTCGATGGGCAGCCTGTGGAAGACAGCCTCGACTGGGAAGGGAAAGTGCGATGTGACGAGGATGTGACATGTGGCACTCCCGGATTCATAACCAGGCATTTGACGGTCCAGGATTTCCTGGTGCTATCAGTATCTCCTGCAGACCCAACAAAGTCAAACCTGATGTCTACACAAGTACCAGTGGCGATCAAACTCGTCACGAATCGTGCGGAGGCGTGGAGGGAGGATTGATTATTGGGCGGATATGCACTCCCCAACCTTGGCACGATCCTAGTTCCTGGACCCCCAAAAAATAAAGACTGGTGAGAATACTGTAGGATATCAGTAGATAAATCCGGTGTTTTGAGCCAGAGACCTTTCGCATGCATCTCAACGAATAGTGCCTCCATTACGCATGTAATGATAGTGTTACTGCTATTCGAAAGGGCACATCTTTTTAGCGTCATAGCATAGATAAAAAAGCAACTTGACACTTGTACTACAAGCCTATAGACAGACCAGGTTTTGAAACGGAAACCTTTCGTAGACGCACACTCGACTGCGTGCCGTATATAATGCTTACAATAACCTCTACCCAATGCTCGACCACAACTATTTCGGTGTTCCCAGTGCCGGTTTTTTCTTCTTTCATTAGCATAGTAGCTCACTCAGACCTAAATGTCAATTTCAGAGCTGCTTCCGAGTTACTTACTCGAAAACTAGTTTGATGTTCAGAAGCCTCGACTCCAACCAACACATGAAAGTTTTTGAAAGTTTTTGAACAGTTCCGACTAGTGAATACATCCCCGTGATCTTGTGTCAATCCTTGACAGTTTCCGTTTGGTTTCCGTGGTGGAGGGAGGCTGGAAGGAGGTGTGAGAGCGCTCAACGCACTCAACACGTCCCCGGCCCGCCAATCAGCGCCCATCTCAACTTGGTACGACCAAGCTACTATGGAACCCCAACCCCATCTCACCAAACTAACCAAATACAACATCGAAGACTCGAACATTGCGCTGCTCGGATCTGACGTGAGTACACCGCAAATATCATTTCGCTCATCAACCAATCTCATGATTACAGCTCGAAAAACGCGTCCGCGAGCACGGCGGAGACAAAGAACCCGCATGGGCCAACGCTGGCACCCAACCAGGCCTGCAGATCTGGCGCATCGAGAAGTTTCACGTCGTTCCTTGGCCAAAAGCAGAGCAGGGAAAGTTTTATGATGGAGATTCATATATTGTGCTCTTTGTGAGTATAGTTCGCGGCTTTTGGTCTGGTCTCTCCTTGGCGTCTCAATGTCGATTCGGTAGTGCTGACGCTTTTTTCTTGCAGACATACAAGAAAACACCCAAAGCAGACTCCTTTTCCTATGATCTACACTTTTGGCTGGGAGAAGATACATCTCAGGACGAAGCTGGAACTGCGGCTTATAAGACTGTGGAGCTTGATGACCGTAAGGTTTTCGCTTCATCTTCCGCTCATTCATACGGATTGTTTTAGACCTCCATGGAACCCCCGTTCAATACCGCGAAATCCAATCCTATGAATCGCCCCAGTTCCTCTCACATTTTCCGCATGGCTTTGTTTGTCTCAAGGGGGGTGTATCGACTGGGTTTCATCATGTATCGGAAATACCGCCAGTGGATATGCATAAGCTCTATAGGATTAGTATCGTGCCTAATCCGCACACCCATTCATCGCATGCCCAACTACTAGCGATCCGCCAAGTCCCCTTTGCGGCATCTAGCCTAATCGAAGGAGACGTCTTCGTTCTAGACAAAGGCACAAAAGTCTGGCAGTTGAATACCAAGGAAAGCGCCGGCAAGGAAAAGTTTAGAGCGGCAGAGTTTGTGAGGAGTATTGTTGAGGAGAGGAAAGGCGGGAGTGAAGTTACTGTTTTCGGTGGGTTGTCCTTCACCAAATCTGATGCCTTCTCCAGCGCTGATACTTGTATATATTGACAGACGAAGGCTCACACGGTACTGGGACCTTCCTATCCGAGTTTGGCAAAGATACTGCTATCCAGCGCGACTCCGAGCAACAAGTTGCACCTCCTACGCCTGCAGATGAAACCACACTTCCTCCAAACCTGAAATTATTCCGTCTCTCCGATTCTTCGGGAACACCCACCTTCACTGCCGTCGAGCCACCCATCTCACTTTCATCATTATCATCTACAGATGCGTTTCTTTTGGATTATACATCCTCCGATTCGAAAGGAATGGGAATGTACATCTGGCTCGGCTCTCAATCCTCGTTAACAGAACGAAGACTGGCAGTAGAATATGCGCAGCGATATCTGCATGATAAAGCTAAAGGAGGAGATGATAGTGGGAAGAGTAAGGATAGGAAAGCGGTGGCGATACCGATTGTGAAGATGCAGGAAGGACATGAGAATGACGCGTTTTTGGCACTTCTGGGTGGTAGTTGAGTGTAGCCGGATATGAAACTGGAATGTACAACTCTGTATGATTACTACGATATGATATAGCGATTCTCGACTACAATCACCCACTTTGTGGGAGTCAATGAGGGGCCACTGATACTTACAACTGGTAAGGCATCCTCCAAAGCAGAAATTGAAGCAGATATTACTCTACAATAGACACATCCAAATTTAAAGGAGAGACCTTTCGCATCTAGGGCCGTGCATGCGTGCCAATGACTCCTTGACTGTACACCCATAGACTTCTACGAGGTGGTCTTCATCGACGTACAATAAGCTAACACATCTATTCCATCCTACTCCTCAGAATCTTCAATGCGCCTATACCAGTGGCTTCACGAAATATGTTAACCGATCTTCCATACCTAATCGTTTTCGTAGCACCCAGAACCCAAAACCCACAAAGAATCTTTCATAGAAAAAGACTTGCAGAGATCTTGAAGTAAATTACTGGTTCCTCTTCTGAGCTTGAGAAACGTTGCGGTGCTTAGTGTTTACGCTTCCGCAGGGGAAAACTTCCTAGTACTGATGATCAAGTCAAAAAAGATAGTCCTATCACGAAGTTTGGAGTTATTACCACTCATGAGAATCCTCGATAAGTATCAGCGTACACCTACCGATGCTCTTACAATAGTGGCTTTATGCCAGTCGCTAAAAATATATTGACTGGTTTTCCATGCTTGATTGCTTGCGTAGCAATCTCATATTTGAACCCATCCCCCAGCCCAGCCTCCGCGAACACATTTCTCATATCCTGTTTCGAAAATCCATACTTGTGCATTACTATACCTGCTTCGCAGACCCCATTCGAAAAGAGAGGCTCATACTCTGGATCATCGATGGTCGATGGGCGAGGAATAGATTCCACATCGGCAACGAAAAGAAAACCACCTGGGTTGAGAATTGAGGCAAGCAAATGTGTAATGGAGGATATGGAAGGAAAATGGTGGTAGGACATGCAGCACTTGATATGTTAATCGAGGAACTTGCCAGGAACTTGGGCCACATACTATAGCTACGTCAAATTTCCTGCCACCCAATGCCGTCTGAAATTCAGATTGTTTACCCTTCTCATAAACCTCAGGTGCAACTCGTCCTTGAGTAGCTCTTCCGGGAGGCAAATAGCATGCATTTCGTCTTCGGGGATACCTTGATTCCCAACGCGTTCGTTATATTTTAGGACCATTTCTTCGCTGATATCAACTCCTAGGATGGCATTGGCGTAGGGGGCAAGAATGCGAGAGTTCAAACCTGTATGGGATGGTTAGTAATAGCTGACATCGAAGAAGTGCCAACCTGTCCCGCAAGCAAAATCCAACACTGTCGTAGTCTCATCATCAAAAGGATATGCTTTCAGTAAAGCTTTCCCGATTCTGAGTTGGATTGAAAGAAAGGAATTATGCTTCGACGTGCTAGTCTTTCGAGAAGTATTGTAAAGCTACCTTTTAGCCATCTCTGTGTGCAGAGGTTGTTCATCGTATTTCTGGCTGATATTGGGTGAGTTGAAATATTCCATGTTGGCCGATTTGGGTTTCTCTGTTGGGAGGAGTACTGCATCGTGCATTGTACAAGGCCAAGTAATTAGGCGCTGGGGTGTTTGTCGAGCATTGCCAACTCTGGAAGGTCAAAGCAAGCCTGAGAATATTGTGGTCCTGCTGGTACTATCTTGTTCATTGTGGACAGAAATTATAATCAAATTTCATAAAAACTATATGAATCAGTTGCTCTGAAGTAGGACTACATAATGAGATATTTTCAAGAAAAAAAATTAGTCTCCGATTGCTCAGAACAGAGTAACAATATTCATAGAAGGCTCAATAAACCAACTTACAGAACATCATTAGCACAAAAGAACAGCTATTTGAAGGTTAAGCGTTCAGAACTTAATGGAGAATCACCACAGCTAGTAAACGTACCTCAATAGCGATCGCCATCCGGGGCGGCACCACTTCAGAGGAATCTTATCGAAAGCCAGCAATTCTCTGAGATTCCTAACCTGTTCCATAGTGGGAAGGGTTTGTTGTTTTGAATTTTCCGTTATCGGCAAGACCTACCCAACACATTTCCTCATGTTTCGAGCTCATGAAAGCTTTGTGTCATATTTCAGCAGCCTTGTCGCGGAGTACTGCGACTGACATCTCAATATCAACGTCAACCCGGTCAGCTACTTCTGTGGTTCTTCCAGCCTATTTATGTTCAAAACTTCTCTCATTCGAGATTCATCATGTCAGGATACGACACTGCGTTACTTGGCTCGGCGCCACTGGCAGAACAACACGGGAAGGATATAATCCGAATTTGTTGGAACAGTTCCAATGGCAAGGTGGGATACTCTCCAAACACCAAGCTTGCTCAGCTTCCGTCTTCGCGTTGCGCTGTTTGTCAATGTCTCTAGCATACTGTAATTCTAGTACGATCTCTCTTCGAGTCACCGGGACCTTATCATAATTTTACCGGCCAAGGCGAATTTGCCGCATGCATGCACGTATTAGCGCACCATTGTCACCCCAACTGGCGGAATGGTTTTCTATACTTAGTATAGCAATAAATAATCTATCGATCTATCTACCGTATTACAATTTGTATTTTCCTCGTTGCCCTTCGGGTCCAAGCTCATCCAATGCAACGGGGATTTTCCGGCTTTCCTAAAACCGAGTTAAGTACCGTTTCGTTCAAATCTGGAACTTGAAAAGCCGATGTTTAAATTCGGTGCACTTATGGGCCCGTCCGTTAAGAATGAGCCGAATTTGAGGCCTGAAGGTAATCCCCCAAACCCCACTGAGGCACTCACTATCAGAAGATAACCAGAGATAACCCCCAATGACGAGAACCCAAAATTTGTAATTTCGAGTTCGGAGTTGATTCGGAGTGTCCTTTGAACTTTCCCCAGAGTCCCCGGTCCGAGTCCGAAAAACAATTCGGAATTCAATCCTCCACGTGCGATTTTCCATATTTAGTCTTGCATTCAGAGCAATCCCCCTGTCATCGATCTGTTGTTGTTGTGTTGTCTCTTACCATCATCATCCTTTTCCCTCGTGCTCTGCGCGAACTCGTCGTCGTCGACGATGAGCACAACAAATTCTGCGCCAGAGAAAGCTATTCCAAGGCCATATAAATGTCCTTATCCTCTCTGTGGCCGGGCCTTTTCTCGCCTTGAACATCAGGTACGATATTGATTAGACTCTTCTGGTTGTTCCGTAATCCTCGCGGACAATTCCTTGCTCATTTCGGCCTCTTGATTGTAGACCCGTCATATACGTACACACACCGGTGAAAAACCCTTTGTTTGCAACTTTCCCGGATGCGAGAAGAAATTTTCCCGCTCAGATGAACTTACAAGACATTCAAGGATTCACAACAACGACCACGTCAATGCCGGAGGCAAGGAGCCAAAACCAAAACCACAAAATCCTCTGCTGCTTCCTCCAATGACATCGATTATGTGGATCATGACTTTAGTGGCGACGTCCGCCAGATAGTTGCTTCGGGCAGAATCAAGAAAAAAGCAAAGAGTAGAGCTAACAGCGATGACGAGGTACGTCTTGCTACTTGCTAGTTTGCTTAACACTGCTAATTAACCAACTCATTTTTATAGGATGAAATGTCTCTTACGCACGACCCACACTGGGTCCTTTGATTCATCTCACTCGAGCGAGGCCAGTTTTTCGACTTTGGCTTCAACATCATCCCCTCCGTCTTCTGCCTTATCACAATCGCATACACCTACATCCCAGCCACCCACTCCATTTTACTACACTTTCCTCGTTGCCATGGAGGAACTTTATGCGCTTGAACGCCAGGAAGCGCTTCGAGAGCAGAATATGAGGCTAACATGCGGATGCACTTCGGAGACAGATACGAAGCTAGACATGAAGCCATTCGAAGAGCAGACAGACACCAGCATAAACATGAACATGAACGAGAGTGGAATTGGAACGAAGAGAGCGTGAACGAGACAATACGACGATTATCATGTGGTTCTCATCCTCATAGAGAACAACACCATGTGCATTATGTGTGTCCGACCATACCCTGCGCACTCGCTTCGTCCTCACACGCACCCTAATTCACAGCCTCCATCTCACTCTGTCTCGCACGGCTCATTATCTTCCTATTTATCTTCATCTCCATACGTAGCATCTCCTCCACCTTTGCTTATCCTACTCCTCTGCGTTACGTCTGAGCAAGAGTGCTACGACCAGTCCTGTTGGTACGCCTGGGAAAGAGTCAGGACAGGGTTATTTTGGAATGAGCAACGAGAGAGATGATCCATCAAAGAACCCAACAGATGTCGATCCAGATGTTGATGCTCGGGAACAAGACGAGATATTACGCGCTTCCGAGAAGAGAAGGAGAGAAATGTCAAACCGCAAAGAAGACTTTCAGGACCTGCGTGGTATACGACTCCCGAAAGAAGCAGCCCCACTGGTCATGATTCTTCTAACATGGCTTCGGTTTCCACTCTTACCGCGTCGAGCGCGTCTGTCGCGTCTCTTCCAGCTGGTATGGGAGCCGCTTCACATCCTTCACAGTTGCACCAGTCAAGTTATGCCGGCCACCGCGAAGCATATTCGCGAGAAAACTAGTGCCTATGCTCATCGTGAATCTATGAGGCACTCGCCGTCCTCCTCTGACTCTGAAGATGGAGGAGATGCGGTACACATGCGAAGGAGAAAGACTTACCAAGACCGAGGAGAGCGAATGGGTCCACCCATGTCGCCTAGCACACGGCTTTACTTCCCACCGCACCAGCGTCATTCAATTCAAACGATTTTGTATATACTTCGCATCCAAGCCATGGTCAGTTATTATTTTTGTCGAATCTTACCGACTTTTATTGATAGAATTTTCTTTAGGTGTAGTCACTTTGGGTCCGGAACGCGACGGCTGCTGGTACCCTGCGTATACACCTAGTGGATCTCCTTTCCTTGGTCCTTTGAAGGGACTGAATCTACATTCCGCCAACCCATCGAGGGCACCAAGTCCGATTTTAATGCCCCGAGTGCGATGCACCTCCAGCTACTGTTAGAGACGACATAAGTCTGCTACCCCTACTAGTTCACCGCCCTCGATGCATCGTGGGATGGGATCTCGGAATAAGAGTCTGAGCGAGCTCTCGTCTTTGGGAGGAGGCACCCACGGCCATCACCCGTATCGCGATATTCGAGGAGAGTATCATTCGCACCATGGAGCGCTGTTGCATGACCGGGATAGGGAGGTTATGAATTTGAACGAAGCGAAGGAAACTCGGCATATGTCGAGCGATGTACGCGAGGGAAGGATACGAAGTAGGGATAGCTCTAGAGCACCTTCACCTACTGGCCATGCTCATCATGGTACTGCACCTTACGGGTACATACATTGCTTTCCATTTGTCATAATTACTAACACACCCCACAGTCCTCAGCACCATAGTCACCTCGCTCACTCCGTCCGAGTAGCGTTCGGGATGACACCAATTATCTTTCTCCTGCGGGTCGTTCATTCACATGCGTCCACTACGACACCTGCATCTGCGTCGATAATAGGGAAGTTGTCCCTGCATCCTACGCACTCGACACATACCTCTCCCCTCCCTCACCTCTTCTCCGACCCGGAAGCCTGGTGGGGGATTAGGGTTCGGCTACGCAAGCCGTGGATCGTCGAGACCTGGCTCTCTCCGATAACTCTCGCGCCACTGCGACTACCCAGTACTGCGGATAGGAACATTCCTGGGATACGTCAGGCTACTACTATTGAAGACGTGATAAGGTCACAGCAGGCTACTCCGACTAATACGCAGTCTGCGGGTGATGTGGAGATGAAAGAAGAAGAAGGGGAAGAAGAAAGGGGACAAGGACGACATGAACGACATGAACGACAAGACAAGACACGAAGAGAACAGGAAGATGATATGCGGGTTGATTCGGAACTCTCGTTACGGCGAGACAGCTCAAAACAGTGGTTCTTCGGTTGCTCGAAGCGCCTCTGATGCTTATCGGTCCTTTGACCGAGGTTCACGGATGCTGAGAACGGTGGTAGCTCTCCTCGTGTTATGCAGCCTGGTCCCACCCGCGTGAACCGAATAGATATAGCGTCTCCTCAGCCGCAGGCTATGGTCGCTTAAATCCGGGTGTGTTCCAATGGCTTGTACTATCGACTTGACTATGACTATCGTGGTTTATGTCGTCTATATCTAGATTATCTTCCTTGCGTTTGCTGATATCGATCGTACTGATCTAATTCTCTAAAATTAATTTCCTGCTTATACTTAGACCTCATAGAACTCCACATCTGTACTTGAATATGGTTTTTGCCTCGCATACATACTACTATTAGATATATAGAAGAATCCTCACTCCATTAGAAACAAGGGTGAACAGAAATAGCTGCGAGATGCAAGCGTCTAACTCCCAGATTAATTAGACGCCTGGTGACGTAGCCGTACGTCACGATACAGGTTGATGTTCATCAAAACCAACTCGAACCACTTTATAATTAGAAATTCGAATCGCATTTTCTACCCACTACCACACTACCACTTAACCAACGATTATAATGGGCTTTTCTAACCATATCCGCGCGGGCACCCAATCATCTCGTTTCTTCTCATTCTCTTTGGCATTATCGCTCTTTTCCCTCTCTGCATGGCTCACTGCGCGCTTCAACCGCTTCAACGACTTTACGATATCTCTGAGCGCGACAGAGTCAGGTTTACATATTCGCATCAATATGGACTGTGGTGACAACTGCATTATTCGGAGGGCTGTTTTGGGTTTCGCCAGAGGGGCAATGACGAGCATATTGGTGCATGTTGTTTGGTTGGTTTTGACTTGGGTGAGTGCAGGTTTTGATATGTCGAGGATGAAGGATCTCTGACTGTTATTTGTTTGTTTGTTTACAGATTATTTGGACAGCAGCAGCAGCAGCTGTTACTGAGATGCTTGGGGTGGCTTAAATTGTAATGATATAACGGGGTTCAATTATTGTGGGCAGTTGAATGCGTTGGAGGCGTTTGCGTGGATCGAGTGGTGGTATAGCTTTGGGTTTTATGTTCCGTACGCTGACATTCGCCTCGTTTTTGTTTTTGTGCAGGGTTCTTGTTACATTTGCGGTTATTGTTGTCATCATACGCGCTATTATGTCTGCGAAAAGAGGAGACGGATATCGTGGGGGCTGGCTGTGTAGTCGCACTGTGGCTCGTTGAAGATATGCACGGAATTCATGAACGACTAATGATGAACGAATTCATGAATGCATGGTTATGATAGACTGCCTCGTTTTCTTTACTTATCTGTGTTGTATTTGTACATACATGCTACGTGTACGTTGCGAAAATGTATCCTAATACAACCTGCAACCATAGTCTATCAAAGAGGCGCCATTTTGTTCGCCACAGCTACAACTTGAGCAAATGAAGACGAAACATTAATGTGGGTCAAACCACCTTTCATCGTGGAGCGAATAGCTGTCTCCGTCGTTACGGGTTATGACTAGTAGTAAGTATTTGGTGTTCCTGAGATCTTTGTGTATTGGTCTATCGCATGCAAATAATTGCGTTGATCTTTAGCGATTCACCGGAGTAATGGGCCGTGACAGTCCGGAATGAGCGCCTGTTTTTTTCATGCTCTTGGGTGTACGGTCTTCACGCGTTCTTCGCGCTTTCCGTCATCAACATGTCTTCGCATCGACATCAACAGCCTCGATAACCGAAAAAGATGTGGTTTCATCTAGAGAGGAGCCAGCCTCTCGAGTCAACGAGAATATCCTTTGTCCTCGAACAAGGCAAGTTTCTAGTCAATCGCTCATCGTCCTCTCAACACCAACATATTCTACAGCCAAAACTGCCGAATCAAACCGCCCAGACAAGTCGGTATACAAAGTCCGGTCTCTGAACAAGGCAATACGCGAAATCGAGTACCTTGAACGACCAGTGATACTAGAGGCAGATGTCCAACAACTCAAAGGGTCTCACCTGGCTCAAAAAAGCACTGATAACGCATGTACAAAACTCGCTTTGCAGCCGCTGGTTCGTCGTCATCGTCAAGCCAAAACAGTTTTATTGCTCATACCGGCCAACACCAAAGAGAACGTGATGAGCACGAACAAAGAGCGTCGCAGAGCTGCACAGTGTTCCAAGCATAGGACTTACCACCGCTCGACACCTCGTCAGCATAGGAATCACCTCGCTACAGCAACTCCGAACAGCCCTCAGTCTAACTTCTCCATCTTCATCTCCACAACCCCCACCTCATCTTGCATCTGTGCTAACGAAAAATCAACTAACGAACATCAAGTACTACGAACACGTCATCCAGCCTGTAACCCGCGATGAAATCGACAGAGTTACAACGCTTGTAGAGGAGTTGATGCCTCCGGGATACCAAGTGGTGCGCGTCGGCGCCTACAGGCGCGAGTTTCCTATATCCGATCGCATAGACCTACTGCTGTTTCCATCCATTGGTGACACAGACGCCTTTCCCAAGTCGAAATACAGATACCGACGCAGACACCGAAATGCCTCTGACCGCCGGGGCCGCCTCGATATCGCCTTCCGCTCCCCCTTCATCCCCGCCAGCGCACGCCACCGCCCGCCGTCCTCGCCGACCTCGTATCCGTACTCAACCACGGCGGCCTCCTCGCGTCCGAGCTCGTCCGCGGCGAATGGAAATGGACGGGGATAGTCCGAGTCCCGAGCCCGGCGAGGAACTGGACACCCGGAAAGCAGCTGCGCAGAGGGTGAAAGCGGTTGGTGGATGCAAGGGTGTTTATCGCAAGATGGATTTGAACCTTGTGCCGTGGAGGCGAGAGCTACGGCGTGTGTTTTTGACGGGGATAATGAGTTTGTGAAGGAGATGAAGACGAGGGCGAGTAGGATGGGGTTGTTTTTGAATGAGTTTGGGCTGTGGAGGTGGGAGGAGGGGAAGAAGGGGAGAAGGGGAGGGAGGAAGTGGCGAAGCCAAAACCACAGCGGGGGCGACCGCCGCTACGGAAAGCTAATGCACTTGGATACTTATACCCACGGACAGCGAGGCGGATCTATTTGCTGAACTTGGTACCTCGTATGTTCCTCCTGAGAAGAGGAATTTCTCATATCTGGTGAATAAAGCGAATAAGAAGAAACCGAAAGGGAGAGTAATAGTGGCGGCGTCGGTGCGTTACTGGGTCGTTGATTATTTCGTATGTACAAAAACTTGTATGGTATAAATTTCTGGGTCTTTGTTTGCCGAAGAGCATCAGGTTCTATCTGTTCGTTTTGCTTGTCTTTCGTCTCCGTTCATATCTCAAATCAGAATTGAGAAGGTGGTCATGGAGGTTCAAAGTATTATGCGAATGAACATTATGGTGAGTACATGCACTATATTAATACAATGGTACAAAAGTTTACGAAGCGAGGATAGCAACCACAACCTAATCGTGAGGACGAGCAGAGACATTTCCTTGAAGATCTGCTCTCCTTGCTCTTTGAGTTCAGGCTATGTGGGAGTCAGTAGGAACATGGGGATGTGTATGTATAGCGTTCATGCTAACCTTGCCGAGTAGCTAACACATATACATAGGTCAGCGTTCATCAGTAATAATCACAAAAAGTCTAAGTTCCGCGAGTTTTCTGGGCGTAGTAAAGCACATGTTAGCTGCCTCTCGTCTTTTAACTTTACTGCATTTAGCTCACCTTGGCGACACCTGTGTGCGATGGTGAGATTAAGATCCTTGTAAAACAATCCTGAGACATACAATGACCCGCTCTTTGAATGGAATTTCTTGCGACTGCCCCTCAGCGGAACCGTGACAACATTTACTCCCTCGCGAGCGATATCTCCAGGTTTTTGATCTTCAGCATGAGTGTGCATGGTCGATCCAGAACCTGGTTGTGTGTTTCCTACAAGTAGCCGCGAATGCGATTAAAAACGCGTTTGGCAGGAATTATAATAATCAACTTTGAACACCGTACTTGCTGAGGAGGCGTAGTGCTCCTTGTTGAGTCTACAACTTCGGATGGATATGTTACAGGTGCTCCAGAGCCAGGTTGAGGCTGAGAAGGGTCGATAATAGGAGTTTCTCGTGGAATGGACATGATGAGTTTTACTTTGAGGATTTACTTACGCAAAGTAGACTTGTTTATAGTACTAAAACAGGATGACGTCAAAACTCCATAGCGCTTGATCAGTATTTGCCTAATTTGGATTGGATCGCGCCGGCACGACGCGTAACGGGCGCTAACGAGCCGGATCCAGAAGTAGCGTCCTAGTGCCTCTGGATATTCCAGAAACAATGGCCACTGCTAAAATGCCACACTCCTCATTCGAGTGAGTTTTTTCCTCCCTCCTTGCGCATACTAACTCTAAACTCTACTATGAGCTAGCGATAGCCAAGCCTATTAGCGCTCAGATCAAAAATCAGGCCAAACAGTTCGTTGTTGAATGATTTCTTTCTATCCTAAGTTATCTCACATGTCGGCTTCTTCTGTTTTGGTAGACATGAGATTCCGCAACGTATGCGTATCTCTAGCCCAGATGATGTATCGTAGCGAGGTGGGGCTTCGGACGGCATCCTGGGCGAACCAGCTAAACATATCAGGCCTCTTTCGGAGACAAGTGCGTTGGGTTATTCGACTGCTGTGAATTGGCTTTTCTAAACTTCCGTAGAGCTATCGAAAATGGCGCCAACGCTTTAGCAGAAGGTCTTTTCTATTTACCACACCCAAAGTTCTCGCTGACGCCTTCTGATTCTCCAGGTTTCCTGTTTAGTGTAGCGGCGCACTTATACTAGGCGAAACCTATGCACGTCGCGTAATCAAAGTAAACGACGAGACGACGTGGACGAAAAGCTAGACGGTCTCGAAAATAAAGTTGTGGAATTGAGGACTGAGATAGGCGAATGGCAGGGACGATGGGAGGAAGAACGACAGCGGAACGATGACCTTGCCAGGATATTAACGAGGGTGGTGAGATTGGTACCAAGGGTGGAGTTCTGAGCCAGGTAGAAGCACTGCGACCGCTGGGATTTCAGAAACATGGGAAGAGGGCAAGAACGGCCCAAGAAGTAACATGAGAAATACATTCCCATACCCCTCGAGCCCCTTCTGATTCATTCAAGTGGCGGCGAACGCTACTAACAATCTGATACTTCGGACATAGTAAGTTGTATGTAGACCTAGAATTACACTTTACAGTAGAGACAATCCGTAATTTATACACCCTGCTTCATGAATAAAAAAACTAGTATATGTCCAACGTTAGTGCGATAATTTAGGAATTGGGCAGCAATCAATGTTTGCTGTGTGCACAAATGCTAAGTGAAAAAAAAGCAATGAGATTTTGAGAATACTCGCTCTCCCTGAGACGTACATTGAGCTTTTCTGCATGCGCTAACTTGTGGCTCTGCGTCCGACAATTATAGCCATACCTAGAGTACCTGGTTCAGTCTGGTATACCAAGTAAAGAGTTATGGCTGACGTACCAGCAGTTTTCGTTGAGCGGCCCAGCTGTTAGATGGTGAGCATTCAGATACAGACACAGAAAGCCAATACCCCAAGCAGCTCAGCATGTCGAAGCCACTTCCACAGGTTCTCAATCAGGAAATCTTTAAGACATTGCTCGCAGAAAGCTGTCTCGCTTCCAATCTGCCAGCGGCGATACCATAGCTCAGAAATTTGCTCCACTAGGTTTAGATCCCATATGGTCCCAAATCTGCTGTAGTGAGTTCGGCCAAGCTGTGCCACATGTTGTCGCAAGCTTTGCTTTGTGACGGATTATAGCGGAGGGTCCCTTCAAAAACTGGGGAAGGTTATTCCAGGGAGTGTAGTGTATCGGAGTGGGCGATATTATAGGCTCCCGAGGGAATTTGATCCTTTGGAGCTGTTTGAGCGAGACATTGCGTGACGAGTAGGTACATTGTGAACAGATGGACGTACTATTTCGTGGAAGAACATGAAGCCGTAGTTTTGCTACAGCGGTCGCCTGTGATGGCGTGAGCACACTAAATTGAACTGGTGGAAAGGAAAACATTGTGAATTATCCTGAGTAATCCCGGGCAAGATAGATCGCCAGTGGGTGAAGTCCGATGGAGGATGTGGGACCTTGCGCTGTCGAGGACTTCACTAGAGGTCGAGAGGTATCGGGAGACCTGTGGATGAAACTCCAACTCTTCTTCGATATAATCGAGTATATCTTCTAATGGTGCGAGACCTTCTTCCGGTCTATCAAAGCATTGCATTATAAGACGTGGACCAGCTCCGATAGCCAGATCGTCGACCCTGTGTTTTGTGTGGTTTATCAAAGACGTATCGGACATTTGAACACTACTAACCATCTGGATATCCATCGGAACGCTACAATATGATAATCTCTCTCAGGAATTCCGCGGCGCTATCATTTGCAGTAACTCGGGCGTATGGAGAGCTGATAACAGTTTGATTCTCTTGCGGAGTTGTTCCCTTGATCTTCTTTCGAAATCGCTCTCGTCGCTGTCGTCGTCGACGTAAGGCCATGAGCTCGGATGGAATATCGAACTATATAGCATGAGGTGGTATACGGCTTTGCGGAAATTTGTGGATTCGGACAAGGAGAGTTGGCTAGAAAGACGAGTGTCGTCGTGATACCTAGCAAGGACAAAAAGATAAGAAGCACATCGACAGACAAGGCAGATTACTTACCTGAAACTAAACAGATCTTCCATGCGTTAACAAGTTTTTGCATTCGGTACAAGTTTGTGCGTCTCCTCAGCCGTTATAGGTTCTTGTAAAAGAGCCTCAAGGTCCACAGGTTCATTTCTGCAGCCTCTTCCTCATCACCTGAGTCCTCAAATTCATTCCCCCACCAAGATGCTTGAGCGCGGGCTTTGAGATATGAGGATGTCGTATACAAATATGGCCTTGGAAGAGCAGGACCGGCAATATTGTATGCACACTGTAAACGATGGACTTTGGATGAGTCTGAAATACTCGGTAAAACGATTTGGAAGTTAGAATGGTCGCCAAAAGCGATGAAAACGTTCGAGAGCAGAGAAGAATGCTATCAGTTATATCATGTGTCAGTGAGGATTGCTACTCAAGTTCAAGAAAGTACCTTTCGATTATAATCGTCAGAGACTGGCAATCTGCTTGACATAATGGTTCGAGTTGAAGAGACTTAGAGATGAAGTTGACTCACCTTACGCCACATACGTTCACGTGACCAGTAACGGTGCGTGGGCCTGGATGTACTGTTGTAAAGCTAGCTCCCTGTCCAAAGGGC
>JADNRY010000835.1:0-24565 GCA_015501585.1 Rhodocollybia butyracea
GACATTCCTCTGCCCTATAGACCTGCTGTATAATGCAAGGCCATGGACATATCTTAATTGTTCTGTACTTATGATCTCACTAACTATGACAATACACACGTACGTTCTTCACAAGCCCCTCCGATGATACGAACCAGGCGACCAGCAGAAATATTCAAAGACCCTACGCCATTGCTAGGGGGTGTAATGGAGCGAGCGAAGCTGGACGGGTTTTTGCCAAACCTTGAATACTAGAACGAAATCACATATCGGCGGACCGGTACTTCAATACAAAGTTTGAATCGCGGATGTGCCTACCGCAGACGCCGCGGTCGTGCGGTGGCACTTCCTCTAGGCTCATCCTCTAGGCTAGGCTTTTGACGAACATCGGTACATTCATCTCACATCTTGTCTTTCCAATACATAAACAACCAAGGCTTGAAGGAATCCCATTGATGTTTCTGCATAGCAGGCAGACACTCTTTCGAAATGTGTACCGCTCTTCCCTGGCTGTTCAACGATCTTTCAGTCACCGTGGAGCAACTCCTCGCCGTTTCGGGATACTGATTTCTTGTGGGACGACAGCTTTTATTGGTGTGGGATTGGGATCTGTCGGATTATCCACTTTCTTCGCGGACCGTGTCATTCAAGCCGATACCAACTTGGCCCCAGATACTAGCCCACGTATTATCGAGCCGAGCTCAGTCCCACTAGGCAGTCTAATCCGCGCATATATTGTATACTCTATCTGCTCATTCCCTACATTCGTTGACGCAGCACCGAAACTGCTGGAGGTGCTCATGGGTATTCCTATCGTACGGAACATCACAGAGGCTTTAGTGAGGGTAACATTCTTTGATCAGGTGAGCCGACGTGTCTCTTGAAAGCCTCCCGGTCAATATGCTCAGAACTTACACATTCTACTAGTTTGTCGGCGGCGACACTGCGCATGGTTCACTTCCAGCACTTTCTTCGCTTCGAGCTGGAAATAAGGGCGTTCTATTTTGGTATTGCGTCGAAGCTGAGCAGTCTGAAGAAGCAGCATCAAGTTCGTTATCAAAGGATGGCCAGCCGTTGTATAAGCGTTGTGTGGACGAGATGGTTAGGTCTATCGATGTTTCCGCTGAGTTTGAGGACAGTATCGTTGGTAAGGAGTCGCACAGTGGTAGACGGACATGGGTTGCAATCAAGATGGTGAGTACCAACAAATCTCTCATTCAGTAACATGATGACCTGACACTATTGATTCGTAGACAGCACTGGTACCAGATGCGAAATCCCTTGTCGCATTATCATCCCATATCGTTGCGACGCGCCCACAACATAATCCACCAATTCCCTTTCCAGGATGCTCTCGCCCAGAGGATTTGAGCATACTACACGAAAAAGAACCAGTCTCCAAGTTCCTGAGCAGCGAAGACATCGCTTCTTTGCATGAATTATATGCTGATCTCAGGCGTCTATGTCTCCGTGCACAGGAGAAGGGAGTGAAATTAATGATCGACGCAGAACATAGGTACGCGTCTGTTTTGTTCCTACTAACTGGCCAGCTCACTTCGAAGTACCCAGTCGGTACCAGCCGGCCTTTGACGCGCTGCAGTTGGCTTTAATGCGCGAGTTCAACAAGATTCCACCTGAAAGTGAGAAATCTGGAACGTCGGTTCAACCGCTCATTTACGGGACATTCCAGGCATATCTTCGCAGGTAGGCTTGCTTTGTGTTTCGTCTCTGCAGATTTGGCCCATATAGCATTCGCAGAGCTCCTCTCTACCTCGCCCAATCGTATCGCGATGCCAAAGCAAATAACTACGCGCTTGGAGTCAAGTTAGTTCGTGGAGCCTATCACTCTCTCGAAATTTCCGCACACGAGGCGGCACAATTATCTGGTAGTCGGTCTAGCGAAGCGCTACCACCTGTGTGGGTGACGAAGGAGGAAACGGATAAATGCTATGACGAATGCGTTAAGATGGTCGTAAGCTGGATCAAAGAAGATGTCTTTCCTGCTCAATCAGTTGGCTGGTTTTCCAAGAAACGCTCAAACGATCCTCGCATTGGTGTCCTATTTGGTACCCATAACTGGGTTAGTACCAAGTTAATCTTGAGTGAATTGGTGAGAAACGGTCTTGCTACTGCCACCAGCACGCAAGATGAAGAAGGCGACGCCGTGTTGAAGTTGGACAACGAAGTAACGGAGAGAGTCACCTTTGGACAGCTATTTGGTATACTACGTGCTGTATGTTTTTCTTCCCAGTCTGATAACTTTCGTGCAGGCATGCGTGACGCTCTCTCAAACTATATTGTACGAAGGACAATATCCAATGCGCCCATGGTGATCAAGTGGGTGGATCTCTCCACACATCTTTATTCGCATACTCACTAGTCTGTTCTCTTTTTTTACAGAAATGTTCCCTATGGAACGGTTCCCGAAACGATGGCCTATCTTGGCCGCCGTGCAATGGAGAACAAGTCTGTACTAGGAGATGATCGTGCTGCTGAGGAACGTAAACGCGTTGGACGACAAATCTGGGCTAAATTTTTTGGTTAGATATCGGTGAGGTTGGAATACATCGACGGATTGAAACTTTTAGTATTTCACTGCAACAAAAATGGAATGTCCGTGGTTTGCTCGTCGTTATCTTGCCTGCTGTATAAGGCAAGGCCAAAGCTGGCCATACGAATCCCCCAATTATTTCGTACGATCTACTTATAGACAGTATACACGTTGTTCACACTTACTCGCGGCTTTGCCGTTGATGTACGAGTCTCAGTAGCGAAGTTGAATTTACTACAAATTTCAAAACAATCTTTGTTTCTTTACTCAGACTTGACTAACGCCATCAAGCTGAAGGTAAATTTCTGACCATGCTCTCTCTCGATGAAAGCTCTGATCAGCTGTTTCCCACTCTCACTGAGAAGATCCTCTCCTTCCTTCAAAGACACATTTGTTTTTAGCGGGCCTTGCTTCACCCCGTCCATCTCATATACCTGACCGCTTTGATCACTGGATGTGACAAAAGCAACGTAGTGGTGCTCGACGTCGTCTTCCGGTAAAGGAGCTACAGTACTGCCAGATTTCCCTGCATGGGCATGGGCATGCTCGACTTCCTCTGATGCTTCCAACACGAGAGCTCGGGCTGTGGGATCTAACGGCACACATGCCTCCAGTACTTTTCCTATCGCCGAGCCTGGTTCTGTCATAAATTGGACGCACAGAAATGAGCTATAGTCAAGTCGATGGATCGGTCCGTTAGAACTTACTGATGTACTTCCTAGCAGGCTCATTGCAGATACAATGCAACAGCCCGTACAGCCCACAGGCATTACCAATAGTCTGTTCGAACCAAATGACCGGCTCATCTTCGCCTTTACCCGTATACGCATTCGGACGAGCTTTTTTATCTTCTTCTATAATCTTATCGTAGTCTTCCACGGCAGGAAATGCGAGAACAAGACCTAGTACAGGCCGAGGAAGTAATGATAAGATATCAGGATCATCGAGAGAATAGACGTCTTGGAAGGATAGAGATTCATCGACGCCCAAGGCGTGTATGAGGTCTGTGAATACCTCGGGGTTTGATTCAAGGGGAATGTAGTGCTTTCGCCGGATTCTAGATTGAGTCATGGATAGACAACGCGCGTTCTTTGACGCCTATTTAGGCGCCAAAGCGAACTTGTGCATGAAAACGTTAACGCTGATTAGAACTCTTTTCACTTGAAAGCTTTAGATAGAGAGATGGATACAGTAGTATTACCATTAGTACTAGTAGTACCGTCCTCGCTATCGCAGAGTTATCATACTCCCTCCCTCCCAGGATAGCGATGAACTCCCTCCAATGAAAAAGGACCTCGTGAACAAACTACGCTTCTGAAGATCTGAAGAGTGACGACTGTTACTCCAGTACTCCAGGCTCATTAAGATCTATTCTTGCAGCACTGCTCGAGCGTGAACGCGTGTGCCTTAGTAGGAAGTTTGAACTCTCCTTCCCAAACGCTTGCACTTATTGTAACAACAAGCTAGGGCGTAGATTCATATCGGATGCTTTGGTGTTTTTGGTTTCGGATAAGAGCGTGGTTGAATGTAAGCTTGAGTACTACGAAAGTACAGGTGAGGGGCAAGGAAAGGGCAAGGAAGTGGGATAGAAATGAGACACGAATAGTAGTAGAGTATCGGAGGGAGTGCGTCACGGGATCATCAACTTGTCCAACAACGTCCATCATCATCGAAGCAACTACGAAAGGTTGAAAGACTTAGATACGATATCTCTTTTTAGTAAGCCCGTAAATCTGGACACGGCGCTCGAACGCGGTGGAACATACGACTTTTTCTCTCTGGACAGTATTACGATGGTGGACCATAGCCAAGGCGCCAACCTCTTATCCTCGCCGGAATCCTCAACTAGGGCGACTTTTCGCCAGTATACAAAGGTCACCTACTTGATGAACATAATGACAAAGTTCATGAAGTCGCCATCAAGCTAGGCGAGCTCGATGCGTCAAAGCAAAAACTACAATCACCACAGCTATATACAGTGCCGCCGCGTCATTCCACGTATGTTTGGCTAAGTATAGGGAGACAAAACGCGGGGAAAACGAGAATCCTTGGAACTGTCTTGTTATTGAGTGCTTTGGGGCCCGGTTAGATGCACCCTTTCGGTACTTGAAATTTGGGCAAAGGTATGCTCGCCGTCTGGTCTCCGTCGACGTATCCTAAGGATCTTGCAGAGCTACAATGAAGGTCTCATACACAATGGCTTCCATCCTCTCAGCGTACTGTAGAACGACAAGTAATCTCGTCTTATCGACTTGGACGGCCTCACTTTTTGAGTGTTTGGCCAGACGGTCCCCTACATGTGTAGCATTTCTTGATATCTTGTATTCTTGTCCCTGAATTCATGTGCAGATACAGTGTTGCGGTAGAAGTATGGTGGACGTAGTCAGAGGTGTGGCTCGAATTCCATTTCATGATCTTTATTTGAACGGCCAAACCGATTCTACAGTGTATACGAGCATACGAACGGTCTCTGCATTAACAGCTATATTGGCCGTTCAAAAACAGTCGTCCCAGTCAGGCTGAGCGTCGGTAAATTTTACTACATACTAATGTAGCCCTTGCAACGTAATACATAAACAAGCTTTGTTCGCGCTGCGCTTTTTCAAGCTACGTAAGAACCCACTCGCTCTTGCCTGAACGCCCACGCAGAACTCAAGGCAACAAAACCCAGCGATTTTTTGATAACCTACATCTGGTCAGAAAAAATATAGGTGACAATGGCCCGAAAGCGCGCAGTGAGATTCATATTTCTAACGATGGAGTTCCATACTTACTAGTAGCCACGTACTAAGGCTTCGAAGGAAAAGCCCGAGGTATGTCGTTCTCTCAGTGAGCACCGATGTATTCATGCTTATAAAAGTATTTCAAGCTCTCTTCGAACAAAAGAGCAAAGATCGATATAGGCAGTACCACTGTTGATAGAGATAAAGGGGACAACAACAGCGATGATAAAAATCTCGAGAGTGACTCGGAATTTAGCAGCGACGACGAAGATGAGGACGAGATCATCATTGGCAAAGATGGCAAAGAGGTGGAGTCATCGGGAGAAATCATGAGGATTTTACAGGTTAGCCTCGCCATTGCCGAAATTCAAGAGAAAAAATCCCAGCCAGAGCGGGTTGGGGAGCCACTGGTGAGCGACTTGAGTTTTTTTCTGAAGATAAAGGCTCTGGCCTAATCCATGATACCATATCATTTCTCAGATTGAAAGTGGTGAATGTTTGGCTAGCTTTCGCTGGATGACCGCCCAGAACATGCGCAAACTCCGCGCAAAATGGGTTGAATACTACGAGAACCACAAATTGACGAGGTCGCAAGGGCCTATCGATTCTTCCGACTGGGGTGGAGTTTTCAAGCGTCTGGAACAGCGAACCATTGGCACTATCTCTTATCGTTGCGTGCTGGAACCGGGCAAAGTCGTGGAACTGACTATTGACGACCTTGGCTTCAAACCTTACAGTGATGATAGCAGTCATATCAGGATCACGCTAAGTGAGTACATTGTATGAGTTAGCGTTTTTATTCTGATCCCTTGGTATTTAGGGGGGGCTGCATTCGATTTCTACTTGGAAAAAGACGAGGATCTTTGTCTGGTTAGATGTCTGCATGCGTAGTTATCGCTAACAAGAATCACGAAAGGCTACCTCTTTCCAAAGATATATGGCCATGATCAAATTCAGAGCTCGGACGATCATATCGTAAGCCGCCTCATATATGCTCAAACCATTGTTTTCTGAGTCTTGAATTAGAGCGAGGCAGAGTATCTAGAAAATTTCCGCTCTGCGCTCCGTGAAATTGGGGAACCTCCTGAACTTTACACTGCCAATGCTTTCCAACGAGGAGGATTGGTGTTCCTTCTAGTGGATCGTGGTTTCTCACTCCCTGATGTTGTCCGGTGGGCGGCGGACATGACACCAGAGACAATCTCGCGTTATTTAGCAGCCGATACGGATATCGCACTGAGTACTCCAAGAGACCAGCTTATGCTTCCCAGGACTCAGAAATGAAAAGAGCCTTGCAATTGTGAATAGTCCTTGTATCACTGGAGTGCATGATGTCGTCTTCTAGTCATCATGTAATCACAATTTTGTACACTTTGACAAAAGCCTTCAATTCATGCCAATCTGGAAGCAAACAATTTAAGTATTACAGTGTTCTTGGAGTCCTTGAGCCACTAACCGTAAAAAGATTTCCAGTGAACCCTTCTGGCTGAACTAAGTATCTAAAAACTAATGTATATGTATGATACATTTTCTCAAAAATTTATAAGGTAATATCTCATATCGTTGCAGAGATGTGGATAAAACTTTGATGTTTTTCTGAATATTTTTGAACAAAAACATATATTTCTCGTCTGGAACATAATTCTGATGCTTTAGGGAAAAATAAAGTTGTTGAAAATTTGAATATTCACTAATACTTGATGTTGAGATACTTTCCAAAGAGCAAGGGAGCCCCCCGTGCTTTGGTTAAGCAAAATCGACTTGGCCATATACTTTGATGCGCCACATTTGGCGTGGCTCAAGGACTCCAAAACGTGGGAAATAATACCATTTTCTCAATCTTTTTGTGCAACGTCCTGCCTTCTGTTTGGAAATATTGTGAGTATATAAAAATGGTCTAAAGTATCTTAAAGAAGTTCTTAAACACACCGTTTAGCTCAATATTGGGCGTGACAAAAGCCGCAAGGCGTAATTGATGTTTTGGCTCAAGGACTCCAAGAACACTGTAGCATATTCGGTAAAGTAACAACACAGGAATCCTCTCTCCTTTCTCACTTGGCCTTGGTGATGGTCTTGATACGGGGTTTTTCACTGAGTGGTCAGTCGAAACCACTAACCAGGGGGTGCTAGTAAGTACTACAGGGTTCATGATAATATACATATATGTACTACGAATTTTGGGCAGCTCGCTAGATGTCATGAATCCATGGTAGGCGATGGTCATTAGTAATTTGTTTACCAGCTTTCCAGATAAATTCGTTCACTCATACTAGTAGTAGCATAGTATCAGATACGTCTCAGATTACAGAATGGCCGCTTGAAACAAGTCACAGTATAGACGGCTGTATAGGCGGCCGGGGGTTGCAGCATGCGGCGCGCGTGTGCGGCCCCTTACTACTGAAACAATCTTGGCAGTGGACACTAGTAGTAGGCCCTAGTAGGCCCCGGTCCTGTAATCCAGGTTAGGCTTATTAGGACTCCAGGAGGGCTTGGACAAAAGAAACACGGTACACAGAAGCTGAATTTTGCCTTTGCCAGCATTCCAAGGACCTTGTTCCCTCGTCACCATTCAAGCATATAGTAATATCCTAGTACTTGGAATACATGGATTTGAAGTTCCGACAGTTATGTTCCGACTCGTCGCAAAGGCGAATTTCGGAGATTATCAGAATCTGTTCAATCATACTTAAAATCATCTAGCTAGATCTGATCTAGACTCTGATGATAAGTATAAAAGAAGCAAGTAAGAAAGAAAAAATTCTTAACTGCTGGTTCAGTTCAGCGTCTCCAGTGCTCTCCACATCTTCGATAAAACCTGTTTCGTCATGCGACCCAGAGTTGTCTGTCTTCATCTCCTTGCGATGCTCATGTTCGCCAGTACCGTGTGCGCAGTACCTATGCCTGTTAAAAGTGGTAAGGGTCGACGTCCAGCACCAGCTACAGGCGAGGTTTCAGATCCAAAGCTCGTAAGTGTTTGCAGTCCGATACTTGTTATACCATGTTATGTAATATACTACTACTCTAGGCCACTCTCTTTATCCTTAATACCAGAGGTGACCCGACAGAAGAATCTAAGAATCCGATGAGCAAGGAGACCGCACAAGTGAAAAATAATATTCAGAAGGCGTTGCTAGTAGTTGCAAAACAGGTGCTTGGAGACTCCGTTCCCCTCATAATTGGTTCTATCGAAAATCCCAGCTTAGTTTATGTTCAACTCGACATAAAGGGTTCGAAAGGGAAAGCGTCGCGATACGTTGGGTGGATTGGATATCTCGGCGGTCGCTATCAGAGTGCACTGTACTATCGTGAAGGTGAAGGAAAGGAAAATGGGGCGCTTCGTATTGGAGAGGATTGGAATCCGGACACTTATAGCAAAAACGACAAGCAATTTCGCCTTGATGTCAACCTTGAAGCGGCCCTAACGCCTCCAAAGACTCCAGCTGGGAAGCGTCCCCTTTTAGAATCTGATCCATCTGCAAATCTACAGAAAACCAAAGGCTCACCGGCCCCACTCTCATGGATGCCAGTCCAAAATGCAGATGACTTTTCAGGGCACGAGTCCAAATCCTCTTCATCTAAACATGGCTCTTCGGAGCACCCTACCAATTCTTCTCCTAAAACTAAGCAACAGAAAACCGGTCACTCGGCCAACAGAACACCACCCGTCCAAGGCACAGAGGCAGCCCTACAGGCTGCAGCTGGCTCTTCGGAACATCCCCTTCCCAATACCGATCACTCTCCTCCTGAACCTAAACCGGGGCAACAGGAAACTGTTCGCCCACCCAACACACTCCCAGATAGTCTGAAATTGATTATGAACTAGTTAGACCATGTTGTACAGTTTCAGCTTCAACGTAGTTGGTGCTTGATGTTGCACGATGACGTTGTGTAGGTTGTGAAGCTCGAAGAGTGATGACTGTTACTCCAAGCCCATCAAATCTCTTCTTCCAGCACTCGAGTGCGAACGCGTGTGCCGGTAGTGGTAAGGTTACACTTGATCTCCTTCCCAAACCCCACGGATCGATAGTTAAAAAGTTCCTCATATATGTAAATATCAAAAATACGAAGACTTTCGGGGGGATTCATATTTGTATCGAGATGCTTTAACGCCTTGTTTTTGGTTTCGGATCCCAGGTGTTCTTCGTCTCTCTATCGGGTCGTTTTTTGGCCCATTGCTATAAGAGCGTACGCATACACGCAAACCTACGCTTAGCACTAGTATTACTTGAACTCCCGCACTTCCTCTTCATTAAAAAACCTCATATGCCTACCAAGTAATCGCACAGCAATATATACCTACTAGACGCAAGCCCTCAAGTCAGCGCATTTGAGAAAGGAATAATGCAGTGCACTAATCTTCTTTTCTTCGCTCCTCCTTCTTCGTTTGGTCTTGATACGGAGGATCTGTATTTTTACACTTCAATGTTGGCGGTTTCTTAATTACAAAGATATTTATACAATTCAATAATCAAGAAATGAGGGAATCGGGAAGTAAGAGTCTACCGAAAGTTCAACAGGGATCTGCATTGAAGCGAGTTACTTTCCTATAAGCTTGAGAGGCTGTGGAGAGGCGAATTCGCCGAGTGGTTAGCCGAAACCACTCACAAAGCTGTTACAGAGCTTGATAAGATAAGTATATGCTACAAGTTTTGAGCAGGTGGTACTTGGCCCTGTCGCCGCTCTGTGCATTCATGGCAGGCGATGGTCATTAGCCTTCCAGGGAACTTGCAGGGAACTATACCCATTCACTTATGATTAGTAGCATAGTATCATTTGCTCACTCAGAATGGACACTTAAACAAGTCACAGCCTTTAAGCGCGCGCGAACCTGCACGAATCAGAGTGACCTATAGCTGGAGCTGAGGCTGTTTCAGGCTTGCAGGCTCTTGCGCTTGCAGAACTGTTATCAATCACACAGGCTTTTCTCCCCTGCGTCCCAGCTGGTCCTGTGATCCAAATTGGCAGGCTTAGGAAAAGAAACACGATAGAACCCAATTTTCGCCTTTGCCAGCTTTCCAGGGAACTTTGTTCGCTCGTATACAGTATGCCGTTGTAACTGAAATCCGTACGGCTTTACAGTCGGAGTTCGGAGCCGACTCGCCGACAAAATTATCTAGATCTGATCTAGATTCTGATGATGTCAGATCATATAAACGAAGCAAGAAAGAAAAATTCCTCAACTGCTGGTTCAGTCAACGTCTACGCGTCTACGCTTCACACAACTCCTTTGATAAAACTTGTTCCGTCATGCGACCCAAAGTTGTCTGTCTTCACCTCCTTGCGATGCTCATGTTTGCCAGTATCGTGTGTGCAGTGCCTACGCCTGCTAAACGTGGTCCAGCAGATGATCGAGTCGTAAGTCCCAGTGAAAATCAACATGATGAGATTGGTTGGAAATGATTCAGACTGGTTAGGATCTGTTAGGATCGGTTGAAATAGCATGAGCTCGGATAATATCGGTTCCAGCCCGGCTGAATCGGATTCAGCACAATTAGACAATCTTGTGGTCTGTTCTTTTTGGTTCTCCATGGCCTTCACTACTTTTATCGATGTAAACGCGTAAATTCTACATCAGGAAACACTAAAATGATATGTATCCCTCGCTGATGTGTGTGTAGCTTCCTGTACACCTCGTATCAGAAGTAGGGACATGTAGGTCAGCTCTTCTATCTGTATCAGTATGTATCGATATAAGTCATCTGTATCGGTGCATCAGGATACACAATTGATATAGGTGGCGATTTGTACAATCTGTACACAGGACAGGGAGAACCTCAAAAAAACTTCAAGTATTGGGAATTTTTGATACATCGTAACTACTATTTCCTGCCTGTGTGCAAGTCAGTGGTCAACGACCAACAAACAATGTTTTTGAGCTCAAATTCATGGCCGCCGCTACATTTTCCAACAAAGATAATAGATATTATAGAACATGTCAAATGGCCGGCAGCCGGTGTCTGCCCTAAATTAAAATTTGATGATCACGCCATATTTTCGATATTTCTTGACCACCCACTTTATTGTTCTTTCTCCTTCTTCCTTCCTTCCTTCTTTCCTCGGCAGGTGCTATCAAGTTTGGCGAAGACCATGAGGCAGCGAGGCGGTGTCGGGTAGGCAGCAGCCCCTCCAAAGAAGCAGGTAAGCCTCATCATTCTCGCCTTACATGTAAAACTAATTCAATAAATGTCGGTCTCAAAATTGGTTGCTCCAAAGCTGGTAAGTTCCATCTGTTTTCGTGCTCCATACATGTGAAACTGATTCAATAAATGAAGGCTTCGGGATCTGCATTGAGGAGCTCGTGTTAGTAATTGTTTGTAAGTACCACTTTTCGCTGCCTTTATTTACGTGCTGATGTGAACTTCAGGCCATTTTTCTTGCTGCTGCTAGTATGGTGTAGTGCGCATGTATATATATAGAATCAATTTGAACCAATGTATATAGATATGAACCAATGATAATGCACATGAATCAATTTTAACAGATTTGAAAGCCAAAAAACTGTAATAATAGGAACCAATTTCTTCCGATGTAGATAGATATGAACCAATGTGAAACAATGTAAACCAATTCCATCCAATCTTAAACGAAAAAAATCGGTTAAAGTCTCACTTTTCGAAGGAGATCGGTTCTCCTATGATGACAAGTGAATACACCTGTCATTTGCTGACAGTTTCCAATCTGAACCGATATCGCTCAATTTGAACCAATATCACTCGATTTGAACCAATTTCAATCATGTCGATTTTCACTGGGCGTAAGTACTTGTTTGCTTCCAAAACTTGTTAATATCGACTTTTCCCACTATCTAACAGGGCGATTTTTATTTTCTTGATGCCAAAGGTATGCCGACAGCAGTTTTGGAGAAGAAAAGAGCCTGTGACCTCAAAAGCGAAAAAGCGGGTCTTGTTCACGATTAAAAACCTGCATCCATTAGGGGGGATATTCGGGCTTAGCGGAGAATTGCGCCTTCCCAACATGATTGGTTCCGTCACCGACATAATGGGTACCGCAACTCGCGACAAGATTCCTGACTTGTTTTATTTTCGAGTCGACATAGTCTCAGGTGGAAAAGTGTACGGATGCCTTGGGTGGATTGGATCTACGAAGAATCAGTATTCACCAATTCAGAGTGCACTGTACTACCGCAAATTTAAAGGAGAGGAGTTTAAGCTGCTTGAATCTGGAAAGAGTCTGAATGAAGGAAGTTTTAAAAAATATGACGAACGATTTCATGACGCTGTCAACTTTGAGGCAACCCTAAATGCTCCAGTTCCTCAGGCGGCCCCAGAGATTGCGGCTAGCTCTTCGAAGCAGAATCCCCCTCCCGAGTCCAATAATCCTTCACCGAAGAAACAGAAAACCGATCATCCACCCAACAACCCATCACTGCTCTCAGGGGCGGCAGCTGGCCCTCACCTTCCCCCTTCCCATACCTCACCATCTGACCCGAACAAACAGACTATCGGTCCCCCCAAAAACAAACTCCCAGGTGGCTCGAATCTGCGAGACCTTTTGCAATTCAAACGACGTTGACTAGTTAGACCATGTCGTAGAGTACACAGATCTGGCTTCAATTTCAGCCGTCCGCGTCAGCCCCTCGATGCATGATGTTGCCGCAATGGCGTTGGTGCCAGTGAAGCTTGAAGTTGAAGCGCCTATTATTAACCAAGGTCTGTTCTTGCAGTAACTCGAGCGTGAACGCATGTGCCGTTAGCAGTAGTGCTCCGGAGGAATTTATATTTGTATCGAGAAGCTTGAACGCCTTGTTGCCCTTGGTTTCGGATCCCAGGTATTCTTCGTTTCTCTATCTGGTCATTCTTTTGCTTTTGCCTTTGCTTATTGGTGTTCTAACTTACTACAGAACAGTGTACGCGTAAACCCTTGCTTAGCATTACTCTCGCACTCTTTCAATTTTGTAGATTATCTTCCTCGATAAAGTTGATCTCTTCTACCGAGTAATCACATTACCTGGAGGCTCTCAACTTAGCGCGTCCGAGCAAGGAATAATGCAGGAATCTTCTCTTCTCCCCTCTTTCCTTGTTTGCCCTTTGTGATGGTCTTAATACGGAGGATCTGCGTTTTTATGCTTCAATGTTGGCATGGCAGCGTTCAACGTTCGACGTTCAGCCTCAAAGCACTGCGGGATGATTCAAGATTCTCGAGCTCATTTTCTATTAACTAAATAATATAAGCCTCTCATCGGGGTTGTCAGAAGCATACATTCACATTTTCGTTGCATTTCGATAATGAAGAATTTAATTAAAGAAACGAGAGAACCGGGGAGTAGTAAGTGCCAAAAACTCGTGGGGAGATCCGCATTGGAGTGATCCCTATAAAGTTAAGAGGTTGGGGAGAGGCGAGGGAACTCGCTGAGTGGCTGGTTGAAATCATTCATAAGCGGGGGTGCTAGAGAAGCTGTGATAGATTTGAGATAATTATGCTACGAATTTCGGGCAAGTGGTATACTTGCGCCGCCGCTATGTACCAAAGTGTTCTCAAATTACGTATCATGAATCCATGGCATAGGTGGTCATGACTAACTTGTGGACCAGCTTTCCAGAGAACTTCGTTTGTCTCCTACCCATTCACTAGCATATAGTTACAGTATCATTTACTCACTGAGAATGGACACTTGGAACAAGTCACAGCCTTTACTAGGAGCCTTTACTGGTCGCCAATCTCCGCCAATCAGTGAGTTATCAATCTGGGGACTGGGGCTGCAGCATATGGTGCGTGGAAATGGCTACTGCTGAAACAGTCTCACAGGGTCCTGTAATCCAAATTATAAGTAGGCTTAGGAGAGCAGAGGAGGGCTTGGGTAAAAGAAACACGACGGGGCCCGGGTTTCACTTTCCATTCGCTCGTCGCCATTCGAGCGCATTACAATCTGAGTTCTGATTCGCCCACAAGGCGAATTTCGCAGATTATCGGATTCTGTTCAACTATAAAATCATCTATCTGATCTACTGATCTAGTTTCTAATGATATATGAAGCGAGTGAGAAAGAAAATCTCCTTGACTGCTGGTTCAGTTCAACGTCTCCACTCCACACAACTCCTTTGAAGAGATTGCATCTCCATGCATGTCTGTCTTCATCTCCTTGCAATACTCGTGTTCGCCAGTACCATGTGTGCAGTGCCTATGCCTGCTAAAGGTCGTAAGGGTACAGCGCCTGCACCTGCAGATGAGCTTACGGCTCCAGTCGTAAGTGTTGCTTCCGAAACTTGTTATACCGTGTTAATATCAACTTTTCCCACTACTCAAGGGCAATTTCTACTTCCTTGATGCCAAAGGCTACCCGACAGAAGACTCTGTGAAGAAAGACGAGGCCACCAAAAAAGCGAGAAGGCGGGTTTGGCCCGCTATCAAAAACCTGAATGGGATATTTACTAGGCTTGGAGGCGAAGATTTGATCATCACCCACAAAATAGGTTCCGCACATCGGGCCGACCTGATTTATTTTCGACTCGATATACTGGGGCCTCGAGAAAAAGCGTCCCAATACCTGGGGTGGATTGGATATACCAAGAAACACTGGTCGACAATACAGAGTGCACTGTACTACCGCAAAGGAGAGAAATTTGAGCTGCTTGAATCTGGGAAGACTCTGAATCCAGAAAGTTATAAAAAATATGACAAACAATTTCACGACGCTGTCAACTTTGAGGCGACCCTAAATGCTGCAGTTCCTAAGGCGGCCCCAAAGGTTGCAGCTAGCTCTTCGAAGCATCCCTCTCCCGAGTCCGATCTTGCTTCACCGATGCGACAGAAACCCGAATACACGCCCTACATCCCAGGGATACCCGGGCCGGCTGCGGGGGACTCTTCGAAGCATCCCCTGAGTCCCGAGTCCAGTCCTCCTTCACCGAAGCGAAAGAAAACTGAACACACGCCCTACATCCCAGGGACAGTCCGACAGGCCGCGGGTGGGTCTTCGAAGCATCTCCTCCCGAGTCCGATCCTCCTTCACAGATGCAAAAGAAAACAGAACACACGCCCTACATATACATCCCAGGGACAACCCTACCCGCTGCAGCTGGCTCTTCGAATCATCCCCTTCCCAATTCCAAACACTCTTCACCTCCCCCTCCACTGGAGCAGAAAACCGGTCACTTGCCCAACGAAGCTCTCTCAGAAGATCAGTTAGGCGATTTACTTCAGTCTTGGCTTCGACAGAACCCTTGATGCATGATGCATACAACGGTGCTTGACGTTGCGCGATGGTGTTGCGTAGGCCGTGACGCGTGAAGCTTGAAGCGCCCATTTTAAGGTCTCTTCTTGTAGCATTCGGCGACGGCGAGCGTGAACTTCGCATGTGCCGTTAGTGGTAATTCTTTTCCCCAAGCTCCGCCCATCAATGGTTAAAAAGCTCCTTAAGATATCAAAAACATGAAGATCTTTCAGATGGATTCGTATATATTTGTATCGAGATGTGTTGTTTTTTTGGTTTCGGAAGGTATTCTTTGTTTCTCTACTTGGTCGATCTTTTGCTTACTGTCGTTCTAACTTACAGAACAGCGTACGCGTAAACCCTCGCTTAGTATTAGTACTCGAATTCCTGCACTTGTAGATTATTTTCCTCAATGTAGTTGATCTCTTCGCTAAGAACCTCATATGTCTACCAAGTACGCAGCAATATCATACCTAGAAGGAAGCCTTCAAGTTAGCGCGTTCGGGAAAGGAATAATGCAGGCTTCTCTTCTTCTTCCCTCCTTCCGCATTTGACCTTGGTGGTAGGAGGATCTGTGTCTTTACATGTACACTTCAATATTCAATATTCAATGTTGGCATGGCAGCATTCAGCGCTGCCTCAAAGCACTGTGAGATGATTCAGGATTCACGAGCTCATTTTTTTACGAAGTAACAAGTTCATAATTTAAGCCTCTCATCGGGGCTGTTGTCAAAAGTACCTCTGGCATACGTTCGCATCTTCGTTTGCATTTTGATTATGGAGAAATTTAATTAAAGAAACGAGAGAATCGGGAAGCAGCAAGTGCCAAAGGCTCGAGAGGGATCCGCATTGGAGCGATCGCAAATCACATCTTCCCATAAAAACTTGAGGGGATGGAGGGAGGCGAGGGAACTTGCTAAGTGGCTCGTCGAAATCATTCATAAGTGGGGGTGCTAGTACGGAGCTTGTGGCAATAAATGTGAGATATATGCTACAAATTTTGGGCAGGTGGTGCTTGCGTCGCTGCTACATGTAAATTAAAAGTGTTCTCAAGGCCCATGAACCCTTGGCAGGCGGTGGTCATTAGTAATTTATTGCTTAGAGACTTGACGATATACATACTACCGTGGAGTCGTCATGCTCGTAAAAAATCAAAAATCGAAGCAACGTCCAAGTCAAACAGGGACCCGTGTCGGCACGGTCAGTCCCGGTGAGATCTGGGTCCGGGAAGATGGAGCAGATAAGCAGAAGTCTTCGACGGTGAGATATTTTTTTGTTATATTCCTTGTTCGAATTTGGCATACGTTTGAAGGAACCTGAGATATCAGAAAATTTGCAGTTTTTTTGCGAAAACTTTGTACTTTGATGGATACATCGCGGTACATCGGTAGTTTGAGCTTCCAACGAAGCTGCAGTTGAATGAGATCGACTAACGGGTTACTGAACCGGACTCGGATGCGACCCGTCTAGTATTTGGTACAGGTCCCAGACTGCCAGTGCGCCCTTGGAGGTTGACATTGAACAAAAAGGTACTAGAAATGATATTTTACCGACGGTGCTTCAGGTTTGAAGCTTGAAGCTCAAGGTCCAATCCAAAAGCCGGAGGTAGATATCGCGCGACGTTCTGGCCATAAGTAAGAGTTTAAACCAGGAACTCGTGGCGTTGAGGCACATATCGTCATGCGATGTGTAGTTTTTCGTCGAAACTGACATATCTGAAGTGGAGAGTTACACAGGCATGTCGTCGAGCATATACGATGAGGTCAGTATAACGATCTGGGAGTTAGAACGTGGTTCCATGGTTAGTTTTTGGCTAGTCTTTGTAGCTTCGGAACTGTTCGATAACCTGGAGTACCAGTCTAAAGCATAAAGGTGATGTTGATAGCACGCCAGCAGAATAGTGATTTTTGAATCCTCATTGCTGTCATCGGTTGAAGGAACAGACCGTAGCCAAGATATTCTGGCTCCGGATTCGACGCGTCAAAGATGACAGAATAAACTGCGTAGATGAGTTGCGGTGCTTGAGAGGAGGAATGGTCGGATATATGCGTATTTTAGAGGCAAAATAAGAGGAAATTTGGGGATGAACCGCACAACTAGAATTAAGCGTAAGCCTCCGGGGATAGTGAAGACTTCCATGAAGGCAAGTAATCGCAAGATATCGAGGAAAGTCATGGATAAGCGTTGGGATCCTGGGAGCTGAAGAAGCAGAAAGTGTGGCAGCTGCCAATGTCAGAAATTGATAAACAGTCACATTTGACTAATTCAGCGGTCACGTACAAATTAGGAATTTGAGTTTCGCGTTCTGCGAAATTACGTGTAAATTTTGGTCCATTGAACGTATAAGCAGTTTGATACGGGGAACCCCCGATTGCATTTTTCCTTTTTCTTAACCACCATCTTCCTCAGCGATTCCATCGGTCAAGGACTTTTTTTCGACGACTGTGGCAGCCAAGTCTCGAGATATTAACATGTCCAACCCCTTTTCACTAGTCGAATTCACGCAGCTTGTCTCTACGGCGTTGGAGATCGACGCTTCGCTGGATTCGAGACTGGTTTACTCTTCTTCTCTTTCTTCGGCCCACGCGAAATCAGCTCTACCACCCACTTACCAATCTCCAGCGAGCAGTCCTCGCGTCCTGCGCAAGATCAAATCTCTGTTTTTGTTGACTAGTGGCAGGAATCAGGCGCCAGTTCCACCGTTACCGAGTTTAAGCTATTCTGAGCCCTTGGAAGCAAAATCCGAGCCTTCTTCGCCTTCATCAGCTTCGTGCCTAAAGCCTATCCCAACAGTATCTCTTGCAGAAGTAAAGCCACACTCTTTCGTACCGTATCTGCCACTTGCAGACAGGCATGAGCGATCCGCAGGAGTGTCCATCTTTTCGAGACACGGCTCAGACTGTGGATCGAGTGTTGTTCCAATAACTCCTCAGTCTCCACAAGCACTTAGTCGCGTATCTTCAACTTTCTCTTTCCACGATAGTGTATCCAGAAAACACTCTTCAATGTCGTCGTATACCACTAGCAGCACTTGTCCCTCTTCCGTAAAGTCAGATCCTCTCGACTCGCCGGATCTCGATCCTTTCGCGAAAGGTCAAGTACAAGTTGTAGCGCGCCGAAAAAGTGCTGCAAGTTCGTATGGAAGCTCGCTACCCTTGTGTCATCCTGCACAGTCGATCCTTCCCGTGGACGAGGCTGATGATGTATCGGTAGAATCTAGCCACTCTCTCGCGGGTGCTGCATCGATAGGTGGGTTGAAACCAAGCCTGCGGAGGAAACGCAGCTCGGGAAGCCGTCCGAAGCGCAAGCCGGCCCCGCTGGGTCCGTTGCCTTCACTTCCAAAGTGTATGGGGCCATTGCCGCTTTCCTTGAAGCGCGATAAGACGACTGGTTCTCTACCACTTCTTCCTCAGCGTGATGCACCCCAGAATCCATCGCCGCTTCCACCGAGGCGCAAGCCCCCGACATGTCCGCTTCCGCCTCTTCCTATCGACGCATCTTGTCCCTCATCCAGCGGATTGCCTTCTCCTCCGATCACGCCTCCTGGATCGTTTTGTGACTCGTCGACGAAACGATGTAAGAGATCGAACGGCAAGGATGCTGTATACCAGTCAAGCAGATAACCCGAGTCCAAGAAACAGTCACGTCAGAGGTCTGTGTCGGAGATCTAGACAAAGAAGCGAGGTTTGTACTCTCATTTTTTTTTGAAACCGTGTACTCACTAGAAATTATATAGGATCCCTCCGTGCTGCCTGTGTTGGAGTCTCCACAGTTCATACCGCAAATCCAAAGGCGCGCAGACCTGAAGCCGATGGGCCATAGGAGAAAAGGATCTCCCTTTCCTCTGACGTTTGCTCGTCCGAAACAATCTCCGAGTCCGTATACAGCTGATTCGGACTGCAACTCTGCGCCAGCCACAACTCCTACTTTTCGAGTACCTTCGCCTCATTGCAGCTTGCTATCCTGCGCCTCGGATGCATCTGACCCTTTGTCGAACGTATGCAAACGCCGGGCACTGATGGGAAAAGAGCCAGCGGGGATGATTCTGGGCGATAGCGGACTGCCAATCCCATCTATCGTCCCTGCATCAAAGCTACCATCGGTCATTGTAACCGTAACTACTACAACTACTAGTGAACTTGAGGGGGAGGAAGAGGACACAGAGACTCCAGTTCAAAGCCCAACCATGCCTACTGCTGGAGGGTTTGCCCATGCGCAAGACAGTTCTTCAGTAACCCGCACTGATAGTCTCGTTCCTGGTTTGCACTACAAGAGGGATAGACCAAGACAGCGCGTGCCAGAGTCTGTCTTCATTTCGCCGCAGGCGACATTGGATCCGTTGGTAGCGAGCGATTCAGAATCCTTGGCCGAGACGACGTATTGGAGTGCGAGAAGTAGCTTCACTAGTTTCAATACTTCAGGAGAAGAGGTGTGGTGGTAAGCAAGTCCCAAAAAGGATACTTTTACCCGCGGATACTTACTTTCTTCAGAATTTCTCTCTCCGTTTCGCTCGTTGTGCAACTTTCAATTGCGATGCGTACTCTTGGTGACTCGCTCGCTCGCTGGATTACTTTCTTTAATATTCAAATCTTCAGCATGACCTGTTCTCGTGGTCGTTCGCTTTCTTTCAAGTTTCAATTCTCCCTTGCCTCTCGATCGGTTATCTCATACAAAGCGACTCTCTTTAATAGACCAACTTGTTTTCTTCAATCGATGACTCTTCCGACCCCTCCTCCTCCTCTCCGCGGTCCCGAACTGCCCCCCCTTCATAGAATCCATCAACCTCTTCCGCGGTTCCGAACTTGTCAACCTCACTACATCTCACCCGTCATTTCACTAACTCGGCACCGATTACTTTCTTCTTTCCGTATATTCCATCCATCCTTGGTTCAGTTTCAAGCGACTTTCCCTTCTGATTTATTAACTCTTTATTTTCATTCAAAGTTATTTTTCTTTCCTCCATCTCACCGCATTTCGTTCCATTTGGGTCTGTTTTTCGTTGCGTTCTCTTGTCTGATTTTATCATCTCCGCTATGTTTTGCAGAGCGATGAAGCTTAGCTTTCCGACCGCACTACTCTTTCCGTTTTCCCAGCGTATCTCCTTCCTCTTTCTCCTCACGCTTTCTCCTCCCACCCCCTTTTTACCCTTCCTACCCCGCTCTCCTCCGTCCTGCACCTAAGCTGTGAACTGGCCACACAACTTTTTTTTTTTCGTTTTCGTTTCGAATTTGAAACCCAAAGCAGTCGAAACGTGTACTACTTACTCTCTGTTCTACCCTCTTTGTTTCTTCCCCCACTCTTACCATATCTTTGTTGTGACTCGCTGTACAACACGTACTACATTTTTTTTTGGTGTCTGTTGTACTTTTTCTGTACTTGCTTTTTGTTCGCTACTCTTGTTATACTAATACTTAGTACAGATTCTCGTTTACTGTGTTTACATTACATCCACATCGATACCGTATTACTTCGCTACCTTGAGTAAGAGCTTTACACAATGCTATCACAAGTTAAATTGAAACAAAAGAGCGCGGTTGAAACGATGGATAATGAAAGTGCACTGCACAACAAAAAACTTCCAAGCAAACTATCTATTGTTTGAGTGTCCTAGCGTTAGTCCAACCTCATATCCCCTGCTTTTCTCCTTGAAATTTGAAGCTAGACGATCCAGAAACCGATGAACCCTGAAAGTGTTGACGCCAACGGGGTATGGTAAATGAACATTCTTCATATCAAAATTGCAGATCCGGTGCAATCTCGCCTGGATACATCCACCTCCGAAGGAATCTGGACCTAGCTGAGATGTTCCTTCACTCTATGGGGCATGGGGAGTGTTTAACACCTATAAAGTTTTGTCGCTTCGATACTGGCCTTACCGTGACGGTGTCTGGTCACCGTACAAGTCATCTAACTTGTTGAAATTGAAAATAAGTAGAGGCAAATTAGACACACCATCTTAGGTCAGACCTTCTCCTCTTCCGAATACTCTGGTTTTATATTCATTGGTGTTCTCTCCTGATATCTGATGCACCATCCCACCTTGGAACATCTTGACCTATTGTGTATCCAACAAACACCCCTTGTTGATTCAAAGTTTCTATCCTTTTCACTCAGTTCAGTACTTGAACACTGAGAGGGTCACTAGGCCGCGTGAGAAGCCAAGGCTGAGTGTGATGCTATGAACATGCAATATACTGAAAACACAGGCTGAAATTGCTCACCATTAGAAGCTGCATATAAAGTTATCAATCAGTACAGTTTTTGAAGAAATGGTCAAAAATATTGTTAACGTAAATATTTTATTTTCCACCAAGTTTTCCACTTATTAACAATTGGAAATGGTAGTAGGTACAAAAAATATTATATATATGTTAACCTGGGCAAACTACTGATGTTATACACTCACCTCTCGCCTTGAAATATTGTCGGACTCTCGCTGCAGCCTCAAAACGTGAGTGGTGAGAGTGGTGTGAATTGTCCAGCCATGATAGCATCTTTGAACCTCAGTCCTTTTTCACTTTTCGGGTCTGTCAAGAGAGGACCGTCAGGCCTTGACAGAAAAAGTGAGGGATGGTTGGAGCCAGAATATAAAGGGTGGTGCTTATCCATGTAAGGACACACAAAGGTTTGATTTGAATGTTCAAGTCGAAGAGTGGGCGTCTAACTCACGGAATCGATTAGATTAGATGAGATAATAACAACATTTCTCCGGGGCTCAACTTCACATTTTTTGGCCCTCTTGAATGTGGAGGGAGTGTCAGGTCGCAGCGCACGAACGCACGAAAAAGACCGACAGCAATGTACCCGGACAATGAAAGTCCATCGATGATTCAGTGGCAAAGAGGTATTTGGGATAGGCTGATCGTGTATTGTTGAGCATCTATGTCTATCGAGCGAAATCTAGGTATATAAGAACTTGCGTGAAAAAGATCGCCATCTCTACTCTTCAAACGAACTTGACCCAAAGTGTGCCGCATCATCCCATGAGCCCCAACACGCAAAGTCGTTCGCCAATCTTTCATGCTCGACAACAAGCCTTGTTTCTCGCAGCGGTCCCAGAGGTGCTTCGCAATAGATCTCATGCAAAGCGGGTTCCACAGATTTGGAGGTGACGATGATTAATTTACCGTTGGGACGGAGGATTTGACGAAAGGGTTTGTGCGAGTTTCTTGTTAGTACGCTTGAAAAATCTTTTAGCTGAATGATGGGGAAAGAAAACGCAAACAGTGCAAACCTCATTTAGATACGGCGGATCCACAACGGCAATATCCACAGAGTTTTTCAGGCTACTGGGAAAGATGTCTGGTTCATTAAGATCATAGGGAACAAATTGTCCAGGCGCTAGCGCCGAAAAAACGCTGGTCAAATTCGAGTAGACGAGTATTTTTTTTTTGGATATGGATGCTGTGATGCAACAAAACCTGTTGGGCAGCATATAAACGCGACATTTGTCGACGAGTCGCAAAGTGAATAAACAGACTCTACAAGTCGATTGGCGAATGATGTCGAATACCTGAATCAGTGATACGAGATGTTAGAACAGTAGACAGATTATAAGAGGGCATAGCTTGCCCTAAAAAGAAAATTCTGCGTTGTCCGAGGTGTCCCGGAGCTAGAGCAGATAAATTAGCAAAGTCAACGAAATGAAACTGACCAAAATTGGCTGAGTTGCCAGTCTTCTCTAAAAGCAACTTTGTATTCGTCTAGACTGATTGTAGGGTGCTCATCTCTTTCATCCTGATCAAGAGAAAGACCCGCCAGTGCTGCCGCGGAGGCTCGAGTAGAAATTTGATTGAAGAGTTGTTCCTCTTCGATTTTTGAGGATAGAAAGGAATCCAGGATGGATAGCGTTGACGGATCGAGTGCTGGTGGAGGATCCAGAAGAAAGATCAGAGCAGACGGAACGAGGAGAATCTGGAGTTTCCATGTTGACAGTAGTAAAAAAAAGAGATGGGGGTGCGAATTTCGTCATTACACCTTGAACATCACTTTGTTTATTCTTTCATTTATTATTTTACTCAAAAGATGCCTGCAAAGCACGTAGTTGCGGTTTCTCACCCAGTTGCTTTGCACACTGTTTTTGAAACACGGGCGTGACGGTGAGTAACCGGTAACCGCTTGTTTTTGCAGATATTTTCTTACATTTTTTAAAGAACCCGTCACAATTCTACAAGAGTCACCTCATGAGCCTCGAGTCTTTGTTCATTATGTAAATCTCGATAAACGAAATGATGAGTGGGTTCCAAAGACTCTGTTAAAAGCCCACTTCGACCGAACATCCAACGGTATCGTCCAAAAAACGAAAAAAGATCTTCACAGGACGCGTCTGGTTCTCCATCTCGTAGCCAGTCTCCTTCCAGCGAGGAAGCAATGCACGAAACAGAACAAATCGTCATGACTGAAGAAGAGTATGACATCCAGTTTCATAAACAGATTAATGACCGGCGAAATTTTGACCAAGTATACGTTGGCGAATGGCTGATAAAGAACATGGTGCGTAGAAATAGCGTCTGCCTTTTTTATTGAAACTTAAGTCATGCTGGTAAAGGTACTTTTCGCCTTATCCTCTGACTGAGAATGAAGACGCAGAGCCAGCCCTCTCTCAGGGATCCTAATCCTCTGCCCAATCGGATACCTGGTCTCACTAGAACCACCCTACGCGCCCATGGACGAACTTCTGAACTGCTTGCAGGGGGAATGGGACGCAGAGGCGAAAAAGAGATTCTCTATGTTTGTGAGATGTGCTTCAAGTACATGACGGACGGGTCTGCTTGGGAGGGACATAAAGTTTGTTCCGCCCAATCCTTGGTGCTTGGTTCTACGGTTAAAAAATTGTCGTAATAGAAACAGTGTACAATGAGCCACCCTCCAGGACGCAAGGTATATCAGCGAGGCGCTCATACGATATGGGAGGTCGACGGTGCCAAAGAAAAAGTGCGTTGCGTCACTTTTTACTCTCTTCCAAGCTGATGCGTCTTCAGCTCTATTGCCAGAATCTGTCTCTCTTTGGGAAATTGTTTATAGACATTAAAACCTTGTTTTTTGATACCGAAAACTGTCAGCCCAAGTCTCTTTCCTATCTTCGTCTCTCATAGACCTCTACCTATGTCTTATATTATGTTCTCACCGATGCCACAAGGA
>JADNRY010000836.1:0-24547 GCA_015501585.1 Rhodocollybia butyracea
GCTTACCTCCTACATAGAGAGGTAGACTCGGAACTCCACCAACAACTAGCAGCAAGGGATAAAAGCAATCAGATATAATAGTTCACCGAGGGAGTTTTAGGTAAGACGAAACTCACAAGCACAACAAACGTCTGTTCCCCCAGACGTCGAAATCAAGTGAACTTGCCACCGAATGCTTCGTGTGCCCATTTGAAGATAGGCGCGGTTACTACCGCACCTGTGACAGACATCGCTCGCAATCCTTCAAAGGAGCCAATCTTCACTATGTAGATGGTGATATATATCAGGGACTTTAGGCATGGAACAAGAAGAAATTCCTACAAGGATTCAATTTACGCCCTTGAACTTCTGCGAGAAAGCGTGGGCTAGTGCCCCATAGTGTAACCCTAATAACAAGATGTTCAACTATGCTCCCGAAGACAAAAAATGAACGCTCACCCGGTATCACTAATGAACTTCAAGTAGCCTTCTAGACTAGGATGGAAAGGAGATCCATCATATAGGACCATTCGGCATCCAGTAGCCAAGGCAGACAACATAAAAGTCCACATCATCCAGCCGGTCTAAACAAACAATGAGCTCGATGTACCCAACAAAAGGTGTAGTCAAGGTACCGTAGTGTACTGGAAAAGTGTATCATTTTCCGTCATATCGAACCCTAGCCTTTGATCTTTGACAGTTTGCAGCAGTACGCCCTATGTGCCACAATGAGTGAATGTTGAATGTTAACATAAAGCAAAGAAGTAGCTCACACCAGCACTATGCACTATGCATTTGGGAGGGCCAGAAGTTCCAGAGCTGTACAAAATGTACAGCGGTTGGCTAAAAGGAAGTTGCTCGAATACGAGCTCGCTCCCGTTTCCGCTGGCCAAGAACTTGCTCAGAGTTGCACTTGGGAAGGATCAACATCGACATCATGATGAAATTAGTACGGCACTACTCACGTATTCGAAACACCAGTCATCTCGATTTCATTCCCGGAAATTGCGCTGGGCAGTAGAATGGTGCATCGCAAACCTCGGTCATTAAGATCCTTGACAACCGCGGAAATCTTGCTTTGCAAATCCATGACCTTGCCAGCGTACATGACTTCCGTCTCAAAAAACACGAGTTTCGGCTGGATCTGACGGTAACGGTCCAGGATACCCTGTCGATAATAAAGATTGTAACCTTCAACGATAGTAGAAGTTTTGATTAACGTACTTGAACGCCCATGTCTGTCGCAGTACTGGAAAAGATGCCTCCAACTTGCAGTCGCCAGAGCAATAGTGACAGCATCTACAGAGTTCGTAACGACCGCTATAACCGAGATGAATGAAATTCAGAAGCAAGCATAAAACTGCAAGAACCTACCCGCAACCCGATCTCCAATCTGCAGACCGTTCGCCCGCATAGCGGATGCCATTCGCTGAACTCTTAATCTCAACTCTCGAAATGAGTGATCAGCGACGTTCCCCAGCTCGTTGTTCGCCGTTATAGCAATGCTATCATCATTCCTCCATAACAAGTTCTCCGCGTAGTTTAGGCGAGCGCCAGGGAACCAGACGGGGACTTCAGGGATCGGGCCCTTAGCTATAATCTGAATACAAAATAAAATTCAAATGTGTTCAATTTTTCGCATTGAACGCCAATGTGCACCTCTTGTGGAGGAACAGAGTATTTGATTCGGAGATACTCCCATGTATCTTTCCAGAACGTGTAATCTTCGATAGAGTACTTGTGGAGATCATGGTAATCCTCTGCAAAATAATTAATTGATGACAAATGTAAGCACCGAACATACTTACTGAGGTTCAAGCCGTGCTTGCGGTTGATGGTGCGCCTAAAGTTCTCAACGTTCGTGAACTTGGCCTGAGGGTGTTCCCAGAGAAAACGCGAAGAGTCGAAATACGAGGTCATCACTAATTGGCGGAGGAAGTGAAGCAGGAAAGACAGTTAGCGTGTGACACGGAACGGCGAACTAAACATTTTAATATCATGTGAGCTCCGTTATCCATTTTTTCCCATCGCTGGCGGGAGAGCTTCGGTCAATGACCGCCACCTAGAGCTTGCAGCGGTTTGGGAATAATCTTCCAGCCCCTAGATGCACGTCGCTTGAGGAACCGAACGATTATAATTATATAAAGCGCGACACCAAACAGGTCACATGAGCGCTCCTTGAGCCCCATGCCTGGGCCCTGTTGTCAAAGACTGAGAACTTGAACAATGTAATTTACCTTAGCACCAGAGAGAGCACAAATCGTGCACTCGTCGAACTCATGATCTTTATATCACTTGGGAAGAGGTACTCGAGTGTCCCCATCCACCTCGAAGAACGGATGACGATAAAAAATCAAAATTCTACAAGGCCAGAAATCCGGGATTTACTACATGTAAGAAGTGTTACAGGAGGAGGGGGACGCAATGATGGCTATATCTATAGTAATTGGGTGAGCCACAGTGCGTTAAGGTATCATTCGTGAAATAGATATACAAGGCTAACAAGCACTGACTTTAGTATCGACTAGTTTCGAGTCAACTTTCTTTTGAGGATGGGCTTTCTTTATAATCCACGCCAGAGCATACCAACAACTAACGGAAACTACAAATACTCCAACAATTGCTGCACCGATATACCCAATATTGTCGTTTGCCTGAAAACAAGGGTTATTCAGAATCAGACGAGCGTTGGACTTGGCAGTCACTAATATACGTACCACGCTCCACCCTCTCCACCACCTCCCAGCTAGCCCACCACCGTCTTCGGCATTGGCTGCATTTTGGCAAGACCTACAGTTACTCCCGATCAGCGACATTATTTCGATGAGTGCTATGCTATCACAACGAGTGTGCAAGTAAGTATATGGGTCACAAGTTTGAAAGACAACAACAGGACCTACCCGAACGCGACGAGGATACTCATCAATGTCAATAAGATACTGAGTCCCGATATCGCATTTTGTTTCACTCTCGTACTTGTAGCTAACCGCAAATCGGATTCTGCATTAGCTTCAACACCGATGCTGACCTGGGGATCACGGTTGTCCGAGTTTCGCTGTTCGAATAATCGAATCGAATGCTCTGGAAAACCAGAGTAGGAATACAACATCAAAATCGAGTCTAGGGAATCGACTAGTGTCATTCCCGCGGTAAAGAGAAACTGCAGAGGGTCACATTAGTATCGGCGGGGCTGGCGGTTGAGTGCTCGGAATCTCAAAACGTACTGGAAGAATGACAACATCGGATGGTGGTATAGCTTTTCCACTAGAGTCCTTTACGGCCAACGCAGAAACGGCGAGAAGTGCTATCGAAGATGTCGTATCAAATCCCAGCCCAAAGAGGACGCCCACGGGATACATCTACCCATATAGTTGATTAGCATTTATTATGGATGCGTACCAATACAAGACCAATACCAAAGGACGTACGGACCTTCCACGGTTTATTGACAAACGTTACAATGGGGCCGATAATCCTCATCATCAACATATGATTATCTCGGGATTATAGGGCGTATTATCACCTGAGGCGCGTTTCTGTCAAACATGCAACGTGAAGACCACGCTGTGGCGAGAAAATATACTATGCTCCACTTACTTTCCGTCGTCGTATCAGTTTGAACAAGATGATGGAGTTCATAAGCGCGACGATGAACAGAAACGAACCGCTAATGGCCGAACCTGCTTCCATGGTCTCTCTCCAGGCTTGCCTCTAGAGGATAACAAATACGTACCGATTATACTACCCACTTGACCAACACCCGTCAGCCTATTCGCGATATTGCTTGATATTGCTATTGCGATGTTCTAAATTAAGATACGCATGTCCAATCAAGTAAGTATATGAACAGTTGAAAGAAGGGAGCAACGAAAGGTGCACGCACCACGACGATAACGATAGTACTGGTGTCCTAATGAAAAAGTAGAGGCCGCAAGTAACGGGAAGCTGACCCATTGCTATAAAACCGCGTGTCGCGTTGTCTATTGCACTGGGGTGGTGTTATGTATACTTATCGAGAAAATACAAGGCCAAGTCCACTCACCTGATGTGATCTGCGTCCAGGGCTAAGATTTTTGATTGCTAGTGTCAGATACTTCATGGCCGATAAGACTCGAGTAGATAAGAATTCACCATGTCGCAAGCCCAGGGTCTAAAGGATAAAGATAATCTTTAGCAGTCAAGACATGGTTTAGCCGAAAGAACGTGCGCATATAACGAACCCAGGCAAGCATTGCAAGTCCCAAGATGGATTTCGTTTCACTTGTCCGACCAAACATCACGCCAGCAGCGGTCCAGCACAAGGCATTGGCCAGGAGTTCACAAGTAAGCAGCAAGAGAGAACGGCCAAAAAGTGTAAGCGTAGGGAAGTGGAATTCACGCCGGCGAGGGCTGAGGAGTGTGTCCCAAGTCATCGTGGTTGGAAACAAAGACAGAGTCTTTATCTCTGGCTAGGGGCTAGATAAGAGGTCGTGGAGTGTAAATAGGCAGACAGGAGCTAGTTTTGACTGAACCTTATTCGCGGACTCCCGACAAAAAGGAGCGCGTACAAATTGTCTCGAAAGTTTGAGTATATACTTACGCATCTTCAGTATAAGTTCAGGATGTTGGGGGGCTGAGGCAAGAAAGACAAGAGGAGGAGAACCCATAAATGTGGTTCGATGGCGTAGTTCAAGTTGGACATCGCATCTGTCTAACATAAGAAGACCAAGTATATCTTCTTCACAGAAGGTCCCCAGTTCGAGCCTGGGTCGAATCACTCGCGCTTTGGCGTTTCCCCTTGAATGTTGTACTTTTTTTTCATTTTTCAAATCATCCTTCAATACTGGACAGAGGTAACGGCTCCCGGGCTATAAATATTGTTGTTACAATGTCATTGTCAGTTTGAGATGTTGAAAAGCAGCGCGGGCAGATTGCCTCGAGTTTGAGAGGTGCCAGCGCTGGGTCACATCTTCAGAGAATCCTGAAGTCCTGAATTGCTGTTATTGTTAGGTGAAGGGGCAAGGAAGATAAAAAGAAGAATAACCCCATAAGCGTGGTTCGATGGCGTAGTTGGTTATCGCATCTGTCTAACATGAGTGTGTGGTTCCGGTTTTACACAGAAGGTCCCCAGTTCGAGCCTGGGTCGAATCACTGCGCTCCGACGTTGATCCAACGTTTCGTTGTCTTTTACTTTTATTTTTTCATGCTCAAATCATAATGGCGGATTGTCAATATTTCAATATTGACCAAGTTCAGTTTGAGAATCAGATGTTGAGCCGCCGTTCTATCTAAGCGCCGGTCTTAGGGTTAGGTTAAGCGCTTGATCGCGTTACTTCTTAATCCAAAATGCCATCCTCGACGCTTGCTGAGATCCAGCAACTACAATCTGAAGGGCTAGTACTGCGATACCCGGAAGTACTGTTGCACCAACAAATCACGCTTGAAGGAGCTGTAAATCTATTAATGAAGGCGGCGCAACAGGCACTGACTGTACCGTTTGTATGGACGTGGTTGGATCGGCCACAGGGTGAGTATCCAACCTATCTACTGTATTTGGTGTACATCTGAAAAAACGTTTCGTTCAAAGATGGTCAAACCTTTATTGTCTTCCTCCAAACCCACACGCTCCATTCACAAACGACGGTATCCGCTGGACAGAACCCGAAACGAGATTTACCATTGGGCAAAACACACCGAAAGAACTCGAAGTGGGCGAAGTGAAATTTGGATTCGTACGAGCAGTACTGCGGGGCCTAGCGAGACGCTGATGATTCGCGTGCGGCGGCGGTACAGGTTGATCCATAGTGGATTGTCACAGCTGTGGGTTGTGCATTATTCGTTTGCGAGGAAGGCGCGAGGCCACCTGTACGCCTGCGCTGGCTGGGCAGCCGGTGAGGATGTATCCTCTGAGGCAGGTGAATGAGGCTGCGATGTTTGTTACTGGGGAAAAGATTGGGCAAAAGGTGTTTCCGCAGGGGATGCAGCAACAGCAGGGGATGCCACCGCAAGGGATGTCGCCACAGGGGATGCAGCAGCAGCAACAGCAGCCTGGGATGCCGTTTAACCAGCATCAGGCTCAGGCGATGCTTGCGCACCAGAACTCGAATATGGATATGCTTGAAGCGAGGAGGAGGGAGGCGGCTGCACGTGCTGGCTTGCCTCCTCCACCTGCGCATCTGGGGCCTGCTGCTGGACAGGGGACAAGAGGTCCTCCTCCGGGTATGGGAGGGCCACGTCCAAGAGGCGAAGACGACGATTCTGGAGACGAAGTTGACTCGATATCGACGCGTACGCTCGCGACGATGAGATACAAGAGGAATCATGATATTATGAACGAGGTGCTTGCGAATGCTGCTTTTAGTACGTGTTGCTTTGTCTTGTTTTTGTTATTTTTGTTTTGACTAATTATGATTTTATAGATAAAAGATCTACTCCGACAAAAAGTTCACCGTATTCGGTATTCGATCAAAAGGAAGTCGATGAAAAAGTGGTAAGCATAGCTGCAGACGTGATATTTTTCTTTCGTTTATTCAATATACGCTTTTAGGCAAAAATAACGTCTGAGATCGAAACTCTTAAAACACGCGCCGAAGAACGAAGAGCTGAACGTCAACGGAAACAGGAACAAGAAAAAGGAAGAGCTGGCGGCGTTTTCGACGAGCTCTGGATCGATACCGATACCGGAAGTTGAAGTTGATGTCGGTTCTATCGGAGCTATTGGTGGTGTACCGGGCATGGATTTGGGCGTCGGTATGGGGTTGGGAGCTGGTATGGATGTGGGTGGGATGGGTATGGGTATGGGTGATATGGGTGGGATGGGTGTTGGAGTGGGAGATATGAGCGGAATGGGCATGGGGGTTATGGGTGGCATGGAGGGATGGGAGCAATGGTGGAGCAGGGATGGGATTCGGTGCAGGTGCTGGTGGAGGCGATGTTGGAATGGGAGGCATGCCTCAGAGTGTTTGGTAGTCGTGTACTGAGATTTTTTCTGTATTTTGTCGTTCTGATTTGCTATGTACACTTGATGACGCTTTTTATCAACTCCCTGGTAGTATATCGGCTAGTACACGCGCCTGTCATAACACGTGATGTTCATCGAGAAACGCGCGAAAGCTGGGTTCGACTCCCAGCCAGGAGATTATCTCCTGACAATTCTTTTTCAAGAACGTCATATTGATATCGGACAATCTCGGTCTCTCTTTTTATTGCCATTTTGGCTTTTATTATATGTCTCCTTCCCGAAGTATTTTAGTAGTTTTATCAATTTATTGTCCTTTGTCAAAGTTAAATTTATGTCATTTTGGGATTTCAGCGAGTTATACGAGGTTGTACGCAATCGCAAGTTTTCAAGTCGCTCACAGTGCTGAAACTCGCTTTGACCTTCTACCCTAACCCTGATCAGTGATCAATTAAGCGCTTGCTCCTCCTTTATCACCACCACCATTAACTTTAGGCTTTCATTTACACTCTGATTTCTATACTTATTTCAACAACACGACTACTTACTCCTAATTAGGAGTCAACAAGTATGTTTTTTTTTGACTCGACACTGTCTTTTAACCCAGACTCCAATTTTTACAGCTAGTCGAACAATCATGCACCTGCAAGAATCGGGTGGTTTTCAGTTTCAGTCTATTGGAAAACCTCCTGCACTTTTGTCTCGAATGACTTCTCCACCACATCACTATAATGGTGAAGATTCACCTCCGCAGAGTCCTTTAGATGCTGCGAACGACGTCGAAAAAGGCTCAGAAATAGTACCATTCGTCTCTCAAACCGCTTTGGCATCTGGCCCATCTCGTCGCACATTGATGCAGACTTTGGCGCCTTTAGCCCCTTTTCCAAACGCAGTGGCGGAGGCTAGTAACTCTGCTATGATCAGTTCCAGGGGCGACATTTTTGCGCAAAAATTTGACTTTAGTCTCCCAACTTCTCAGCCTCCCGTCAGTATGAAGAATGGCGCTAACGGTCAGATCTTGCAAGCTCGGGCCTCATCTACATCGTCTGTCATCCAAGCTCGTGCTGAATCCTGCACGGCCGATTCAATCAACCTCACGTATCCTCTTGAAGACGCTACTCCTCAGACCCCTAACCAGCTTCTCTCTCCTTCGGTCATCAAAACCGAATCACCCGTTGACCCATCGTCGTCATCGTCATCATCTTCCAACCATCATCTTCAGCCTGCGCAGTCTCCCACCGCACTCGACTTGCTCAAAACAACCCACGCTCGACTCAGCTCCTCTCTATCCTCTCAAATCACTCTTTCTCAAACCCTCTCAGCCTCCATTTCCATCAAACTGGCTTCTGTATCCGCTGACATCCGTCATGCTCATCAATCCACACAGAGTGCGCACGAATCCTCGCAGAAGTCGTGTGACTTGGTGCGGGCTGCTGAGGCGGAAATGGTTAAATCTACAGAGGCGGTGAGGGTCTCGAAGGAAGCGGTGGAGAGAGCTATGGCGTTGGTTAATGAGGTAGTGGGGCTGTTGAGCAGGGGGAGGAGAAGTGGAAGGTGTTGGAGGGGGAGCTCAGGGTGGGAGTTGAGGGGATTGCGGAGTGCGTTAGGGAGAGCGAGCGAGAGCGGAAGGAGCAGAGGGAGAAGGAAGAGAGAGTGCAAAGGAAAAGGAAGAGAGAGCGCAAAGGGAAAAGGAAGAGAGAGCGCAAAGGGAAAAGGAAGAGAGAGCGCAAAGGGAAAAGCAGGAAAGAGAACAGAGAGAAAGAGAAGCGAAAGAGGCAGAAGGAAGGACAGCTCGAGAGAAAGCCAACGAGACGAAGAAGAGGAAAGAGATCGAGAATGCTGCACGCCTTCATTCTCTCTCTACGTCTTCCCTTGATAACGATGTTTCGATGGCTGGCCCCTCACTCGCTCCTGGCAGTGGCATGCAGGCCTCTTCTTCATCTAACCCTCCTCCTAACTCTACCAACGATTCCAACCATGCTACTCGTCACGGCCCTATCGACCTGCATATCACCCTTTCAGATACGGAAAGCTTGGATTCGCTGGTGGAGAAACTCACTTCGATCTTCCAGGCCCGTGAAGCTGCTACTGCTGCTGCTGCCGAACAGGAAAGGCAGAGACAAATGCTTGTGGATTCGCTAGGGACACGGTTGAGGAAAAGCGTAGCCAAACCAAGGTAGAAGCCAAAAGACGCGAACCGGAGTTGAAGCCAGGGTGGGCAGAGATTGAGAAATGGGAACAAGAGAAGCTTGCTGCTGCTGCTGCTGCTACTGCCAAAAAAGCGACGGAAGACGTTCAGAAAAAGGAAGAAGAGGAAAAGCTCAAGGCCAAGTTGGACGAAGAAGGGAGACGGGCAGCTCTCCTAGCGAAGAAGGCTAGGCAATCCGTATCGGCTGGTGCTACTCCTCCCGCCCCTACTCCTCCTCTTCGAGGCATATCTGGATCCGTACCAGCGACGGCAACTCCTCTAATTGCGCCTAGGCCTGCCCCAAAGGCCGTTCCCGCATCGAGCACTAATATCGTAGCGAATCGCACTGTGGTTTCTCCTCCTACTGTAACCCAGGAGAAGCCGCTGACGAAGAAACAAATGAAAGAACAGCGTCAACAGGCATACGCACAGCGTGAACAACAGGTAAAAGTGATTTCTGGCAATGTGCCTCTCGGTTACGTACAATCCACCGAGAATTTGAATCGAATCCCTTCCCTCCCAGCTCGTCCTCAGGATGCTTCTCAGCTCGGGCTGATAAATTCCCATACTATTTCTTCTGCAGAGCTCAATGATTCCACCTCAAGTTCGAGCTCTGTTAGCTCTCCCGTGCTTTATAGCGTCCCGGGGGTAATCTCAAGCTCACTGGTCCGGCTCCTACCTCTCCTGGCACCCTTGCGTCAAATCTTCGGCATGTGACTGGGGCGGAAGCCAGGAGTAAATCGCGCAGAATGCGAGGAGCGTTCCTGAGCTTGATATACCCAAGATCAAGACTGAGGATGCAGATGAGCCGCCTTTGCATACACCGGTGCAGGCACAAATACAACCGATTCGCCCTCCACTTGCCCCCTCTACTGCACCCCAGACTTCTCGAGGAGCTAGCCGGTCTACGACAGGAGTTCCTATTGCTCCTAGGGCTTCTTTGTCTTCGGCTCCTGTTTTGCCTTCAGCTCCCGTTTTGTCTTCGCTCCTGTTTTGTCTTCGGCTCCTGTTCTGTCTTCAGCTCCTGTATCGAAATCTGTTGTCAGAACTCCTGTTCCTTCTGCTCCTTTGTCCAATGTGTCTTCTCGGCCACCCCCACAGAAAAATCAGGCTCAGGCTCCCAGTGCACCTAGAACAAGCACGGCGTCACTGGCCAATGGAAATGTTCATAATAAGAACGCACTGCCGATGAAACCCGCAGTTCCCGTACCTGTTCTACCTGAAATGACTGATCAATGGGCCATTCCCATCGCTGGAGCAGCTGCTAGGTATCTAACGATTTCGAATAACCCTGTTCTCACGAATGCTCCCCCTCTCGCTCCTCTCGGCCCTCGAATTCCCTCTTCTCGTTCTTTTTCTCGTTCGCGTTCTCGTTCTCCTATCGCGCCGATGATGGAGGATGGGGGAATGTCCTGGGTAAAAGGCCTTATGATTATGATCATTACTCCCCACCACCTCGCCATTCGCCAGGGTACGGTAGTAACAGAGGAAATAGCGAACGGTCGTACTCTCCGCGATCTGTTTCTCCTCATGGGCCTTCTCGGTTTAGGATCTCGCGATCGCGTTCGCGCTCGCCTGTCTATTCGAGTAGGAGTCCACCTGCAATCACCCGGGGACGAGGTAGAGGCAGAGGTTTGGCTCGTCTCGCTTCCCCGCGATCTACTTCTCCTGGTAATCACAGGCCTTCCCGGCCTATGATCTCGCGATCGCGTTCGCGTTCGCCTGGCTTCCGTTCAAGTGTGAGTCCACCTGCGATCACCCGAGGAGCGGCCGGAAGAGGCGGAAGAGGCGGAAGAGGTCGAGGTCGTCGCGCAGATCGTCGCGGCTCCGCTGAATTAAGGCGTTCTCGACTAGACGGTGATACGTCTGCGATCCCTTCCGCAAGCCGTAACTATCTCGCTCTGTCTGGGAATGGTGTTCCTGCTCCAGCTTACGCTGAAGCGCATCCCCAGTTGTCTTTCCTTCCACCACCTCTATCCCTCTCCTTTGGCGACCGTCTCACCGAGTACGCTAATGCAGAACGTAATCCTCCGCCATATCGTCAGTCTGACGACAATGGTTGGTCCCATGCGGATCAACCATACGCACAACCATCTTCCTCCTATCCTCCTTTGCCCAAGCGTCAAAAGACTCGACAGAGCGACGATCAAAGCGCTTTGCTCTCTCGTATTTCGGATCAGGCTCAACCTCAACCCACCCGTGGTAGAGGCTCTGCGCGTGGGCTGGGTCGGGGACGAGGAGGGAATCATAATTCACATACGCAACCCAGTTTATCGACCCGGCTTCAGCCGACTCAGTCCCAGTCTCAACCACTTATCAACAGACTTATGCATTAAATCTTTTATTTCTTCGGTCAGTGCTGAACTTTTGAGATTTTGTTCAGTTTTTCGCATTTTTAGCTTATCAACTGAAGATCTTTTATATTATCACAGGCTGCTCTTGCAATGATTCGAATCGACGGCTGCGGTAGGAGGTTTCGTTTTTTTTTTCTTTTTTCGTTCTGAGAGTTTGGATCCGAGGATTCCTGGATTCATTCTTTGACTCGTTGGCTTGCGTAGTCATTTTGTGACATAGAGCCATTTGGACTTGCTCTGCTTATCGTTGCGCATTTTATGTATTGATATATAACGAGAAATGCTTGCTGCAATGATACAAAGTTGATGCTTGATGCTACATAGCTCGTGAGACGTGTTTATGATCTAAGACGTGGCGCGTTTCGTCGCGTCAAGTAATTTTCCCCTCCATCCATGACAAATCCATCTTCGTTACTTCTCGTTCTTTCTACATGTCTACATCTACTTCAATGGATCCTGGATAAATTACGAATAACGCGACTGGCTCAACGTATTCTGCTTCACGTGTTGGCTGCAGGACCAATTCCACAACATGTTGCCATCGTTATGGATGGAAATCGGAGATACGCAAGAGGAAAAGGCAAAATGGTGCAAGAAGGACACGGAGATGGGTATATGGCCTTGCGAAGAGTGAGTTGCAGAGTGTACAGATAATAAACTGGGTTGCGAATGCTTCTTCATTGAAGGTATTAGAAATCTGTCTTCGTTTGAATATACGATGTGTATCCGTATACGCATTCGCTATAGACAACTTCAAGCGTTCTCCAGACGAAGTTGATGCTCTTATGCATCTTGCTGAGAACAAATTACTGGAATTGTGTTCTCATGGGTGCGCATTCTCGCTTTTCAACTGAATTCAGACTGAGGCGTATTTCCAGAAATCTTTTACAAGAATATGGCGTCAGGCTGAACGTGGTTGGTAGACTAAGCTTGTTCCCGGAAAATGTACAGGTAGCTGTTCGTAAAGCAGAACAACTGACGAAGAGTAACAACCGGTGAGTTCAGTTTTGTTTGACGGACTTGCGTGTTTGTCGTCGCTGTTCTTAATTGTCTGCTCGTAGCTCCATTCTAAATGTCTGCATGCCATACTCTTCACGGGATGAAATGACTACGGCTGTAGAAGGCTGTATCCGGGAAGCTCTAGCTGAAGACGACTATTTTACGTGCGTAATCGTTGATTTTCTTCAGCTCAAACGCTAATGTCCCTCTTTCCAAAGCGAATCTATCACAGAAGACACTATCAATTCCCATCTGATGTCCGTGCAACGAGGCAGCCCCCCAGTAGATATTCTCATCCGTACAAGCGGCGTGAAGCGTCTCAGTGATTTCATGCTGTGGCAAGTGAGTCGCCCCATTACTTTCTTCCTTGACCATGAATTTACAGTTCTTTCGCCAATACAGTGCTGCGAGAATACACAGCTCCACTTTAGCAAGACTTACTGGCCAGACTTTGGCTTGTTCGATTTTGTACCCATTATCTTGGAATGGCAGAGATCCGTGTGGTTCCGTCGACATGATGTGCTGTTTCGGTCGTGATATCTGGATGTATAGATAGATGCGCGTTTTCATTTTACGTGTAGGAGCCCTTCATTTTTAGTCCCAACTAATGACTATCCTTGAACGCGCTGGGAGAAACTTGGCGTCACCGATAAACTTTATCTTGTTTTCTGATCAGGAAAATGGCTGCGGTTATCCAGAAATGGCCCGGTTCCCAGTGGTCTATGGTTCGTTGATGAATCAAGATTTTTAATCTCTGAAAGATAACGCTACTGCTCATGACTAGCCCAGTTCAAGAAATCTTTCCTGTGTTCGGATATCGGCACGTAGAATCCCCTATATTACCACACTGTTTCTTCCTCGTATGAACTACGATGTCCAATACGAGTTTCAAGTGGAGGGAAAGGTTTATGGCCTCTCTACTTCCTTGTTAAGGACTAACCTTAACTAGTGGTCTGTCCAATCGTTCCACCGCCTTATGGAGAGTTCACACGGTGAGATTCAAAATGTTCGAGGGAGATTCTGTTAATGGTGGAGATCGGCATTCTACAGCTGATGAGACCCTAATAGTAAACTCGGTCCTTTCTGCAGCTGATTTTGACCCAGCTCCCTTCAGACAGTGTGAATTTGCCATATAGAGGAGCTTTGACGGTCTCGAGCCTCAGCCTCAGAGTAGGTCGAAGGGATGAAAGTACCGAAATTTATCCGACACCGGCTCAAGCCAACTGCTCTGAAGGTGCTAAATACAAACACAGGGACTACGTTGTGCAACTGCTCCCGGATGTTCCACATTGTAACCTTGGCTATAAATTAACAAACGGCCATGTCCTTAGTACTTACATCTAGATATACTCAAAATAGTAACACCACATCCGTACATTCATGATGTTGTTTTACGGAATATATAGTACACAAACGGCAGCCCGAACCTCGTACAATACTCAGATAGAGGGTGATCTCAATATCCTGTATATTTCCCCTTCAGTAAGACTCGAGGCGGTGGGCGGTTTCTCTCCCAACAGCCCTACACTCATCTTTCGCCGATCAGAGGATCCTCAAGAACCGCGTTGGCTGTAGGCAGCGTGTCTGAGATGACCGAACCCAAGGGATGGGTGGAAATTCGGCAAAGGTCGAAAAAAGTGTAAGAGCAAACGAAGCTATACACTCAAGGCTTCCAGCTCGCTCATCTGTGATATTCACCCGAGGGCTGTTGAGAGGGTGAACAGGATCTTGCTTTTATCACTAGTGGGAAGCAGCCAGGTCGGGATTCGGTTCGAGACTCTGGATCAGGCGAGACTTGACTTGGATGATGACTCGGATATGAATTATGATCAGCTTTCGAGTCCCTCCGCATTAACCAGTCCAGAGACCCAGACAGCACGACTAGCGGAGCCGAGTTTGCGCTTCTGAGAAGAACGAATTTGGAAGTTCGCGAGCGACGAGCGCTTCTTCTGCACATGACCGTGCAATGGATTATGGGCGTCTTGTTTTCTACTCCGCGTTACTCGGTGTCGAAGCTCTCTTCTCAGCCTTTCTCAGTTCTGTGACCAAATTCAAGTCGACTGTAAAACCAACCGACCCACAAGTCTCAGTAACTAGAAGGCGGATGGGGATGTTTAGCAAAGCACTTTTCGGCGCTGTTGTCGCTAGTGGCAGCTTTATAACACAGGTTGATTCGAGAGAATAGCCCTTGGGCCTTGGGCATCAAAATGATATCAGCGTCAAAGCTAAATAGTATAAAATATCGGGCTATATAAAATCTCTTCAATGCCCTCCCCGGTCGTCATGTATCTGCAGCCTGTTTTTCTTCTGTCGCTTCTTGTTGTCACATATGCCTTTCAACAACCTTTTCACTACAACGAACATTCTTCCTCTTACCAATTTCAGTGGCCGATACGTAAAGTAGGGATAATTGGGGCTGGGCCTGGGTACGTCCTGTTTCTTATTTTTTTCCTTGCTATTAACTAACAACATTAATTCGCTTTCTTTAGTGGTCTTGTTGCGTACCGCGAACTTGCGCAGCTTGGATTTGAAGTCCGCGTTTTTGAACGAAATTCTGTACCGGGCGGAAACTGGCACTATACGAACGAAACTCTACCGTCGCCTGTGCCAAACTTGGATGTCTCTGAGGCCGATTTTCGGCCAGATATTCCTCCAGATAATATACAATTACCGTATGAGAAAACTTGGAATCGCGTTGAACCTCAGACAGTGGCAAAATTAAGGCAAGATCATCAAGGAGTCTCGCCAATTTGGGAATCATTGACGGCGATTGGTCCAAAGGTGCGCTTTAATACGCTAATGACTTTGGAGGAGCTTAAATGCCTTTTTTCTAGCAAAGCGTAGAAGTATTTGTCTTTCTCTTTTTTACTCGGGCAGGTTCTGAATTTACCAGCTTAGAACTTTCCCCTTGCCTAATTACTTTCCGCTGAGTATGTTCTTCTCGATTTCGAGGATAGATCCATCCAATGATATTTTCTTCAGCGCCGACCAACAAAGATCTGCAACGCTACGTACGTTCATTTGCCTCCTTTCAAGGAATCAACAGCAACGACGGTAACCCCGATATCTCATACAACACTCGGGTGGAACGAGTCGAAAAACGCTACAATGTGAACGGCGAAGGAGCTGGGTGGACCGTTACGTTGCGAGAGTTCATCCAAACCGATGCAGATTCTTACTCGATCAGATGGTGGACGGAGGTTTGTACATTTGATTCTTGCATATCTGTACTCAAATATATGGAACAGGACCTCGACGCAATCCTAGTTGCTTCAGGACGATACAATGCTCCCAGTGTTCCCAACATCCCTGGTTTAGCACAATGGGCGAAACTTTATCCAAAGCAGGTTATTCATTCCCGAGCGTATCGCCACGCAGACGAGTTTGTAAACCAGACAGTGCTGATCATCGGTGGCTCTGTGAGTGGAACAGAGATCGCTGAACTCATTAGTGGCGCTTCGAACAAGATCTTCTTGAGCATCAGAGGTATGGCCAAGTTCGGTTCCTGAGAGAGCCAGGTATTAATTTGCTATTATCACTAGACTCTACCATGAACGATCTTAAAAAAATACTCTTTTCTAGAGTCCCCAAAAATGTATCCATTGTACCGGAGATCAAATTGTTTCACCAGCTACCTCAACTGGCCGAACTTAATGACTCAGGCATACATCGAGGAGCAGTTGAGCTGCTCAATGGTACAGTAAGTGTTTATGTTTGTCACCTGTTTATGGACCTGCTGAAGATGGATGGGTCATTCTAATAGCTCTTGGAAGGCATCGACAAAATCGTATTGGCTACTGGTGAGTTCATTGAGCTTCTGGATATTTTTTTCAGTTTCAAATAAAAACCCTACTTGCGATAGGATTCCGCTTCTCGCTTCCTTTCCTCCCCCAATACCAGAATTCTTCCCTTCGTCCAAATGAAACTGTCCCGATTGGAAGCGGGCGACCGCAACCACTTATCACTGATGGTAGTCATCTCCGAAGCTTACATATGGATTTGTTTTACATCGAGGAACCAACGCTTGGATTTATCAACTGTGAGTGTCCATCATAAACTGTGGCATGGCTTTCTGATGAGCGACTCTCCGTAGTTAACGAGGGAATCGAGACGTTCACTCTCTCAGAGTTTTCTGCCGCCGCTATTGGAAAAGTTTGGGCTGGTGAAGCGAAGCTCCCGCCGAAGCAGCGCATGTGGGACATGCATTGGCAAAGGCTAAGGGATGCTGGAGGCAGCTATACACGGAAGTTCATGCTATTGGGCAATGAGAAGCAGACAGGTAAGCAAGCTTGGAATCGATTTTATGTGTGCTCATATGGCCAGAATTGATTCGAAACATTATCGGTTGGATTAATCGAGATGCTTGTGAATATGGTGGGCGCCAGGTATGTCTTTACTTTACCCGTTATATTGGTGCTGAAGGCATTTACGCTGGTTTTCATAGATCAATGGACCAGAAAGGTAGTTACTCTCTCTCTCTCTTTCATACTGTTGCTGGCTGATCGCGTTCACATTTAAAGTCATAATGAAATGTATCGCCTATGGCTAATGGGGCGATATCCTAACTATCAGTTCGTCCACCCGGACACTGGCAACTGGGATCCAAGGTCAAGTTTTGGTGAGGAGAACTTTGAATATGTCCAAGACTTGACTGCGGGATGGGACGACTGGTGAAAGATCTTAAAGTTATAATATGTTGTGCCTAGTATTCTGCCGTAATCATGTGAGAACTACCCTCTCGTCTCAAGTTCCATCATTCTGTGGTCTTGCCAGTGAGCTTCAGTAACTCCGTCTATCTCCAGTCATCTCGAGGTTATCACCCAGACTCGGAGCTCGCGAATGATTAAAGAATCTCCAAGCTGATATTGTCCCAATTAATTTCACTCCCGCTGTTCCCTTGTCAGTATAAATCTATTCTATCATTTGTGAATAGTTCTTGTGCCTACGTCCTAATCCAATTTCCCCAAAACGTAAACAGATCTGTTTCTGGTTTGCCCATCTCTGTCGTTGTAGAAATGCACTTTGCTCATTTACCCGTGGTGTTCACAACCATATACACTACGATCATCAGATCGTGCAAAGCTAAGATCGACTATGCAATCCTATACACATTAAACTATAGCTACCTCTCTCGAACTCTGTGATACCCTATATACCACAATCCTGGCATACTGATAGCTGATCTACTTGGGGAAGTAGCAAGCAGCAAAGTTTCGGGACGGCATGTTTCCAAATTAACACTAGATGCCAACCCCTGGTTGTGAGTGCACCAAGTTGGAAGATTGAAGCACGCTTGACCAATTTTCATTGACACTCTTACCAAAACACTGCATACTCGCCGTTTATCCAGCGAGTTACTCCGTCCCAGTAAGCTCGCCGTTTATCCAGCTCACCTCAGCTCGCGTCCTCGTCCATTCAGAGACTGCAGGCTAGCTATTTAAATCATTCACATGGAACCCACGAAAGCCATCGCCACCGCTTCCACCTCTTTCCATATTCTTCTACTAATCTTTCCATCCTGATCTCTGGCTGCGCGGATCCGTATTGTATACGAAATTTCCACATGTTGCATGTCATCTACCCCCTGGAAAGGCGGATGCTGATGCAACCCCTTGCAACCCGCGCTCAATTTGGATCAGCTCTGTCCTGAAACCCTAAACCGCAAATCCCTATAATTATGGTATTCTGCATTTGTCGGGCAGCAAATCTCCGTGCTATTCACGTCGAAATCTCTACTTCGTTGATAAGATCCCATCCGTATATTAGAACCAAATATAATATTTGGCATACTTCAAGCAACATATCATCACGAATAGAACAAAGCAGATAGATATAAAGATGCAACCTTTGCAGGGCTCGCCGCCTTTTTTTTCCAGCTGCACTTGACCTGCTATTCAAGTTGTATCTCCAGACCATCTCAATGTGTCCTTCGATATCTCTCCCATCTATCGACGAGATGTTTCCTCGTGCGTTCGGATTAAAACACTCGATGCGCCTCCATTAATGAAGCCTGTTTTTTCAGTCCACTTGATAAATGTTCCTCCTCAACGCCGATTAGAGCTACTGGTTAGTCGATACAACACTACATGTTAAATTTTGTGTACCTACTGTTCTCCCCAGGCGATGGAACTATCAGATGGCAAGCCCCAGGACCGAGTCGAGCCCCCCAGTCCCCATGAACGCATTAGCACGGGAAAATTGCTCCGTAAAGGAAACCTTCCCCATACGGAAGCGTCAGAAGAGCAGCATTTATTGAATTCCAGTCGTTCGATGACACTTTCATCCGACGAGGACGACCGCTTAGATCGCGAATACCCTCTGCAAAAACAAACCAAAAGACATGTCTGTGCCCTATGCTGTAAACGCTTCAATCGTCCAAGCAGTCTTCGAATTCACTCAAATACTCATACAGGCGAGTTGCTTCTTGTATTTTTGGAGTATGCTGACTGAAGTATTTGACGGTCACGATTACAGGTCTAACTCGTAAGTGTTTCTGGGCACTCTCATCCGAGTCCACTATCCTTACTAAATGACCTAGCATTCCGATGTCCTTACCCTGGCTGTGGAAGAAGGTTTAATGTCAGCTCAAATATGCGTCGTCACTATCGCAAAACACAATTTTCCACCCACAGGAACCCCACCTGATAGTTGGGAGGACTAAAACATACTTAGTTAGCCATGCTCTTTGGCCACCATCGACATAGTAAATTCAAATAATAACAGTCAAGTAGAATAACAAGTCTTTATGTAGCTCAATACCCCTGTGGATCCTTGTAATATACTCCCGATATCTCTGATGAAGCTATACTCCCGAGTAAGACTGAGTAAAACTACAAGAGTAGCAACCTACCAAAGGTGAACGGTAACGGTCACGTATTGTGATAAACATGTATAGCGCAAGCTCCCTTGTCTGGTTTAGGTAAATTGTCGTTGGCCAGGTGGTCCAGGAGCATTCTGTTCCTACATACCGAAAATTGCGCAAGGACAGATGCAAACCAAGATATAAAATGCATCAAAAGCAAAAAATAACAACGTGAATTGACAAGGTTGTACTAAGCGTCCCATAATTCGTGGTTGTACCTACACAGACTGTAACTCCAATCCCGTTTTTCCCGTAAATCCATGGGCATTTCACGACCCCACGGATGTTCCTAGCTTAAGACAATGGAAATATCTTTATGATATCGTTTCGTGTAGTCGGTATCACCTCATGGATCGACAGGGGGCCGCGCTGCGAGGGGCGTAGGACGATAATTCAACTGAGAGCGAAGAGTGGCGAACATGAGCCTTAGAAGTGGATTAGACCTCAGCTGTTATCGAAGGACGATGTCCCAATACCTGTCGAGGTTAAATTGTCGTATGACTCGAGCCTTCTGGTCGTGTCAATCTGGCATAGTCAAACCCAGACTTGAACATGTGCAAACAATTCACTTGACCTGTCCCCCGGTGTTAAAGAGCAAGTAGGTAATGCTAATTCAACAGCAGAATTGATAGAGTGTTCCTGGTTTGCTTCACGGTTCTTTGAGGATCTAGAAGATGCGGATTGCTGGGCCTCCGAACCCCTTTGGCTGGTTTCTCAGGGATAATAGGAAGGATAATAGGAAGAACGGATGTCAACCTCCAATATTGATGACAATTCTCGGAGATGGATATCAATTTGTGAAAATAGACGGCCAATGCAACGATGGGGAAACGCGGAGACATACTGTAGAATGGTTTCGAAACGCGCAATCAACCGTGATACGCCCGCGCTAGCCTTCGGGTTTCAGGGTTTGCCATTCCGTGCTGGTTCCGTTCTACTCTGCCGATCGTAGGCTCCTGGTATCACGCTCAATTAGTTTAACACGTAGGGAGTACAATATCAAACTTGTCTATTGATTTGAGATGCATTGCATACAAAAATTCGTCTTCAAAGAAGAGGAAGGGTAACAATCCGCAGGGAAATATTCATGTCCAACCAGAGATTCTCTTCAAGCACCGCATATGGAAAGCTCACGCATTTCCTGAAGACACCCTCAACCTAAGGAGAGTAAATTGGTCTGTGGGTGGGGCCAGGCTGTGTCACTATGGAGACTTACCTGAGCATCTAGTTGACCAGCTGCATAATCATCTCTAACGCTGTCTTCAAAATACCTAGATGCAGTACCACAATTGATGGAAGCAGTGATAATGAACGCGCTACGATACGTACCTCTGCACCCCACTAAGTTTTTCGTACCCCTCTTCAGCAAATTTAGATTGCATACGGATCATCGCTTCAAAGCTTGGGTCAAAGTAGGGGACACGCAGATCAAGAAGATTGGGTAGTTCGGCGATGAGTTGGTCGTTCAGCACATCGAAGACTTCTTTCGCATCGTCATGTTCTTGTTGAGCCTTGTCGAGGAACAATCATAAATAATGAAGGTGAGGCTGGGAGAGAAGAACACACCTTGGGAAGTTTTGTAGGATCTTCGCTGGGCTTTTCAACGAGCTTTCGTAGTTTACTTCGAGTAGCATCATAATCGAGGAGCTGAAGATTGAAAGGGTAAGGACGAATAGATGTCACACTATCAAAACTTACTTTCTTGTTCCGTTTTGCGATATGCTCATTCACGACTGGGAAGTAAGCGCACATCTTCCCTAGAGGTTCGGATATTGCTGTGCGGAAGGGCATATCCTAGAAGGATACAAAGTCAGTATGGTGATTTCATCGGAGAGTAAAACAGACCAATTCTCGACCAAATCCTCCATCTAAATCGTCCACGGATCGCTTATACGCATGTCCCGCCATCGCACCTTCAGAGGTTTGATCTGCAACACCGTAGAAGACTTCAAGGGTTTCCGCTATACGTGTTTGCGCCGCCGTCATTGCTACGATACATTGAGTGTCGGTGCCATCGAGTTAAGCAGAGATGCCACACCTCTCATCGCATCCCAGTAGGCTTTGCTGTCCTTCTGCAACGCCGTGCATTCCTTCTCGAATCTAAAGAGATGATGTTAGCGAGATGACTTGGGGGCAAACAGAGTCCGACGCACGTCCTGTATTTGGCTTCCTCATCGGCAAACTCCCTGTCTACAGTTCTTTCAATCTGACCGGTCTTTTGCATGAGCTGGATATCGTATTAGATTTGGCGTTCATTATCACTAGGACTAGAAGAAGTATAAGTACCGTTGTTCCCGCTCGGTTCACTGATTTCTTGAAGCTAATAATTGTATAGCTCAGACCAAACAATAGATCCACGGACAGCCAGCCAGAGACTTACCCAGACCAACTCATGCTGGGCACAAATTCTGATAAATCGGGCTTGATTTGAACAAAGTTAAAGAGAAAAGGGCTGTGGCTTAAATAAGCGCTCATAACTAATCATCTTTCGTCTTGCATATTATATCCATATGCATCCGGCGCGCGCTTTTCACGACGAAATTCCTGATATCCCAGAAAAATACCCTCCTCCTCATCCAGACTTCGAGGCTTTTCGTCCTCCAAAATCCCAGTCAAAATTTTTGCTTGGCTTCTTGATTTTCAACGTCAACCCCCGAGGGGCCTGTTTTAGGCCTACGTTATGTGGATTCTCCTCTCCTCTCCACTCCACCCATCCTAACCTAATAAATTACCTGTCCTCAATTACTTCATCGATTAACTCTTCCTTAAATCAATTCCAGACGGCCATCTATAAACATATACATTACCAGTCCACAATATCTAATGAGTTATGTGTATTCCCCACTCCAACCATCCCGTTTCTTCCTCAATTAACACCTTCCTCGATCAACTCCGCCGCCGCCTGTTGCTGCTGCCATAACCTATAATACAACCCTCCTCTCCTCATCAGCTCCTCGTGCGTCCCCTGCTCTGCAACCCTCCCCTCCTGCAGCACAACAATCAAATCCGCCTCAACGACAGTCCTCAGTCGATGAGCAATAAACACACTCGTGCGCGATTCTCTCAAAAGCGCATTATTGATATTCTTCATCAGCTCAGCCTCAGTATGTGCGTCCAACGCAGAAGTCTGTATCCCCAATCAACCAATCAAATCAGTAAACCTGAACCGGCGCATACACCTCTGAAGCAAACACTCACCGCCTCGTCGAAAAACAATATCGCGGGATCCTTCAACAACACCCTCGCCACCGCCAACCTCTGCTTCTCTCCCCCACTAATCATCAACCCCCTCTCCCCAACCTTCGTCCGATACCCCTCGGGCAAACTCAATATCGCCTCATGCACATTCGCCTTCCCCGCCGCCTCCATCGCATCGCTCTCCCCCTTCCAAATTCCCATACCGCACATTATGCATCACATCCGCGTGGAACAAAGGCGTGTCCTGGGAACAACACCGATGGCGTGCCGCAGGCTCGCGAGCTGCACTTGCGCGATGTCTTGGTCCCCGATGGAGATCTTCCCCGAGGAGGGGTCGTAGAAACGGAAGAGGAGCCTTAGGATCGTGGATTTACCGCATCCCGAGGGCCCGACGATGGCAGTGCGTTTGCCGGCTGGGATGGTGAAGCTGAGGTCGCTGAAGATCGGGCGGCTCGGGTTGTACGCGAAATTGACTTCTCGAAGCGGATGTCTTGGACTGGGAGATTGAGAGGCTGGGCGTTTGATGCGTCTTTGATGGGCGGGTTGTTTTCGCGGAGGTTGAAGAGGACTTCCATGTCGAGAGGTTCTGTTGGAGTTCGCGGTAGATGGTTCCTAGGAAGTTGAGAGGGAGGGAGAGTTGGAAGATCAATTGGTTGATCATGACGAGGTCTCCGACTGTCATTGTACCTAGCGTTGGATAGAGTAAGACTGTGTAACCCTCATGAGCATCGTACGACGTACCGTTATAGACTCCTTGAGCAGCCATCAACATTGTCATCGTCAACGCACTAGAAAGATGACACTCTGCCCGGCATTCAAGAACGCCAACGACGTAGTAATCTTCACCGACGACCTCTCATACTCCCGCAAATGCCCATCATACTGCGCGACTTCTACTTTTCGTTGTTAAAGTGCTGTGAACTGAAATGCTTGAGCTAACACGCCAACAAAACCACTTATTGAACGCAAATAGTTACAAACCTTGACCGCCTCGAAATTGATCAACGAGTCTACAGAGGAGCTCGCTCCGCGCTGGTCAGCCTTGTTCGCATCGCGCCGGAATTGCGTTCGCCAGGATGTGGTGCGGATAGTAAACCACGCGTAGGCAGCAAGCGTGCCAGCAGTGATCGCCGCGAAGTCCCAGCCGAATTTGTATGTCAGGATACCACACACCATGGATATCTCCAACGCAGTCGGTGCTATTCGGAACAAAATAGCTTGAAGAAGGAATGTAATGCCTCTAGTAAAAATCGATGATTAGACACAAACAAGGGGCTGAAAACACAGCAGCACGTACTTGGTACCACGGTCGATAGCACGCGTCAAACCACCAGTCTGTCGCGCGAGGTGGAATTTCATGTCCATATGCAGCAGCTGTTCAAAACGTCTCCCTTGCGACTTTGCGTATAGCTCGCTGTCCGATATTTGCGAACACTGCATTGAGCAGTTCACCGAAAACCGTAGCTCCAATACGTGCGAGACCATCTACAAGTCACAGTAAGCATATCACACGAAAACATGGGCGGATAACATACATCCCAAATTGTAGCCCCAGCAATAGTCCAAACAGTCGCGCTCGACGAAGGATCCAAAGGCACATTCAACGAATCGATGATTTGTTTGAAAATGAGAGGCACTTGTACATTGAGAACCTACACGGCCTTGCGTTTTTCAGCTGGGTCTAACAAACGAGAGGTGGGTGTACACGAAACGTACCTTGCCGGAAATGAGAAACATAAAGCCAAGGATGACGGTTCCTCGCGTTTTCCAATCACCCTTGGGCCACACATTCACCAAAGACTCTTGATGATCTTCCAATTGCTTCTGCGCTCCTGTGCCGGTGGACTGCGGCGGCTCGAGAGAATGAGAAGCGGGAGCGGTGGGGGAGCAGACTTGGACTTGAAGTTAGAGCCTGGTCATTCTTCCGACTCTGAGCCTTGGGCTCGTTCCCTGAGGCCAAATTCTGGTAAAGTCTACAGCTGGTGTATGTGGATGTATCCCACTTCGTACGAACTTTGCGGAGCGAAAAG